>JALPQI010001621.1:0-120483 GCA_025490895.1 Thaumatotibia leucotreta | reverse complement strand
GGTTTTGACGAATTGTCAAAATAAATACGCGCATTTAATTTTCTACATATTTATAGGTTTATTTATTCTGAAAACCATTCCTTTAGGAATATTGTTTTCTAAAATAAATAAAAAAAATTGTTCCAAGTCAATTCCCATGAAATTAACAAAGTTAAAGTAATAATTTTTAATACCAGTGACTTTGCGCGCCTGTTTTATAGCTCCGTCTTCAGTTCGACGACCGTGTATTAGTCGTAATCCATTACAAAATCAATTATCTTCCAAATAAAATAGAATTTCAATATTTTAGGCCCAGGTGCCTATGAATAGTATGAATCTGACAGCTGTCAGTCAGTGTGTGTGTGGCAGAAAAATTATCGAAAACCCTCATTCAATATACACTACCATGTATGCACGAGCCCCGATGCATATGTTCTCGTCCAGTTAGACAGTTTTTCGAGATTATCCCGTTCATCCGGGGGAAAAGGTTTAGAGACAAAACCTTCACTATTCAATAGTAGTACTAAAGTAGTTTCTTTGAGTATAAAATATTTGGACTTAATAAATCAGAATAAAAAGAAAACTATTTTACGAGAGGTATTTTTTAAAAAAATTTCCACAATTTTTAATTTTGTAAATAATTCAATGAATGTAAAGAACGCCATTAATATTAAAGACGACATGGTACACCTGATGCACTGAAAATTTTGCGCCAAGCTTATAAGCGCGGAATTACGGTGGTGAACGAAAATATAATTTAGACACTGGTTTGTTAAAATCGATTTATTAAACAACAAAAGCGTACTTCAGATTGTCGTGTCTCTTGAAATGTAGTACATTAACCATGACTAACGTTCATACAATTTATCATTAGCATAATGTGATCATTTTTAAAATATTCAAAAATTTGTAAAAATTGTTTCGAACTAGACGAACTCCACTGCATCGGGGCTCGTATACTAATCATCAATAGAATCTAAAAAATGTAAACAAACTTAAAAACTTGTATTGTTCCATAATCACGCACTTTTCGAACACAATCGTGGTTTTATTATGAACTTAAAACCTTAAAGCTTGGGTTCACATAGATTTTTAGTTAAAATTATTGGTATTTATTAGTATTAACGTAAAAATAAATCTATGAACGTGTTTTACGATATGTGTCGAAGACGTCAAATGCTATAGAAAGTCGGCCATATTTGTTTACACTTTTTTGTTTTTTACTGACGAACAGTATAGGTATAGGTAAGTACATACCTAGGTAATGCAATTCCATGCTCTCGGTACTAATTATGCACACCACGCCTCCGGGATCTCCATCTAATCTAACTTGTGTGATTTAGCGCTGTGATAAACTGATAAAAACAATTTTATTCAGTAAACGTTTTTTTCGTGGAAATGGCATCGCTTTGATAATATCTATTCATTATTTAGATAAATATCTATTTAGGTACTTATCGTCCAATGAATGTTATAATTGCAGTAGCAAATTAGCTTTAAATCCAATAAAGTACGCGATTGAATAAAAAATACTTTGAAGAGTACCGCTAACTTCTAAATTCGTAAATTATGAGCATTTGCCTGTTACTCCAAAGGCCCGGCCACGACATTGGTCTAAGGCGACCGGCGGCGAGCGAATCCATGAGTTAGAGCGGGATGCCGATATGGGTACTCCCTCTCGCCCCTATGGTTTTCCGCTAAGCCGGTCGCCTTAGATCAATGTCGAGGCCGCAGCTGCTCTGTCACACTAATGAATGACACTTATGCCGCGGCCACGATATTGGTCTAAGGCGGCATATCGGCATCCCGCTCCAACTCATGGATTCGCTGGCTTCTGGACGCCTTTAGACCACTGTCGTGGCCAGGCCATTACGCCTCAATTGATTGATTTTATTTGAAATATACTAATATTTCTTTATTTGTATACAGGATGTTTTTCTTCATAGGTATGCTATAACTTTAAGCGAAGCTTATTTTGGTCAAATATAATTAATTTCTCTAAGAAATTAGTGTTTTAACTCTTACTGTTATTGAGTTATTAAAAAAATCAGTTTAACGACTGAACAAGTGCAAGTGTATTGCAACCTTTATTACATTCTAATGTTACTTATTTTGACATGTGCTGTCAGTCACCTGAGATTAACTTTTATTTTATTCTTAAGGCTCTCTCACACTTACCATTTCATTTATTATGTATGAAAACGAAAAATAAATATTTTTTATCGAATTTTCCAAAAGCCGATATACCAGAGAACTTTTATTAATATCCCAAGAAGTAACCTGTCTAATTTAACGCAAATCGAAACGAACACGCTGTATAATATCGTCGGGGATAGTGCAATACCGCGTAACTACCAAACCAGATAGAGTTCAAATATCAAACAACTGACACTCAAATTCACCCTAATTGAATTTGTTAGTTACGCGGTATTGCACTATCTCCGACGATTCGTATATTTATAATTAACTAGCTGTGCCCGCGACTTCGCACGAGTGCTGTTACAATTTATAGGTAACAGAGGCGTTTTTTGTCGAAAGTGCATTATTTTTGTTTTATTAACATTTATTTTAAGATTATTAACATCAAGCCATTCAATTATAGTATTCATAGTATCATTAATTTCCAATTCATAATTATTAATATCTTTACACTCAATTAACACTGTACTATCGTCTGCAAATAAAACCATAGGATATCTGACATGTTTCGGGAGATCGTTGATGTAAAGTAAAAATAACAGTGGCCCTAATACGCTACCCTGAGGCACACCATATCTGAGTAGACGCACATCCGATCTGTATGTCCTTTCCTCCTTTGTATCCAAACATATCTGAGTGAGTTCAGTAATCTGCTCTCTGTGACTTAAATATGATTCTAACAGATCCAAAACATTTCCGCGGATACCATAAGAATTTAACTTTTTTAGAAGTATCGTATGATCCACATAGTCAAACGCTTTACTTAAATCCATAAAAATTGCACATATGTTTTGTCTTTTATCCATTTTCGAGGTTACTGGGCTCACAAGATCATAAATAGCCATATTAATAGTTTTATTTTTGCGGAATCCCTTTTGCTCAATAGCTAGCAGATTGTACTTTTCAAGATAGTTATATAAAGCTTCGTATATGACTCTCTCAAATACCTTCGAAAACACCGAGGCTAAGGCAATGGGTCTGTAGTTAGATATATTGTTCTTATCTCCTTTTTTATACAAAGGTTTTACAATCACAGGTTTCAATTGACCTGGATAAACACCACTAGAGATACACAAGTTCATTATGTGACTAATTGGGGATGCTATAGTGTGTGATACCTGTTTAATAACTTTGGTACAGATCCCATCATGACCAACACTGTGCTTATTTTTAAGATAATTTATGATCCCCACGATGTCACAAGGAACAGTCGGCCTCATATACAAGGATCCCGACAAATTCGTTGTAACATTGTGCGGTCCAGCTATTACGTTCTCGTTACATTTAATTTCATCAATGAAATAGTTGTTAAATTCATTCGCCATGTCTGATGGATTTGTTATAGTTACGCCATCCCGTACAAGTTTTAAAATTGGTTCTTTAGGCATATTCTCAGTGACATTCTTAATGACTTGCCATGTCGCTTTGGATTTATTACTATCATTATTTATAAAGTGAGTATTTTGAGAACGTTGAGTAAGGTTTATAATTTTTTTGAATTTATTACTGTATGTTTTGAAAATATTTTTATTTGTTACGTTGGGTTGGGTTCTGTATTTCCAGAGAAGAGCCCTTCTTTTTTTACTGCACAATTTAATTCCCTTAGAGATCCATTTAGGTTTTTTCAATACTTTCATTTTCATGGTTTTATATGGGAAACACAAATCGTAAAATAATTGGAACACATCTAAAAAAGAATTATATGCTAAATTCGAGTCAGTGCAACTAAACACATCCATAAACGACAGGCAATTCAAACATTCTTCGAATTTCAATAAATTTTCTGGACTCATGTCACGCCTCTTAATTCTCCAATATTTAAGGATGCAGTTCTTCTTAACTGGGCATTTTAAAATTTGAGCAGTGTGATCAGATAAACCCAGATCCACGACTTCCCCTTTACATCCTTTTATGTTATGGGCAAAATTGTCAAGGCAGGTATTAGTAATCATTCTGGTTGATTCCTTGATTTCTAAGTGCAGGTCATGATTGAGGAGTAAGTACTCAAATTGACGAACATTGTTGTTTCTGTTTAAAATATTAATATTAAAATCCCCACACAAAATAATTCGTTTTTTAGTATTACCACAGACACTTGAAAGCAAAGAGTCAATTTTATCAAAAAACAAATTAATATTAGAGCTGGGTGTTCTGTACAGACAAATAATAATTATCCGATGACATACCAATTCGATAGCACAGCATTCGATAGCACATTTAACAGAAAAGCTCTTGACATGGCTTACCTCTACATATTCTAAATTAGATCTAACTAATATACACGCTCCCCCTCTTCGACTGTCCCTTGAGAAACAAGCACCGAGTTTGAAATTGGGTATAGTTAACATACTTTCAAGGCCATCCAACATGAAGTGCTCAGTGATACATATGACATCTATGGCCTTCCCGTTCATTGCTAGGTCTTCAAGGTAGACGGACAGGGCATCGGCTTTATTTAGTAATCCAGCTATATTCTGGTGTAGTCCTACAAAGGTTTTTCAGTGCGTTTAATTCCTGCACGAGCTTATTTGAATGACGTGTAAGTTCATTTTTTTCTAGTATCACATTTTGTAGTTCTTGCTCTGTGGTTGCTAATTCAAGTTTTAATCTTTCTATTTCACACCTTAGCTCTATGATAAGACTAGATTCGCTGGGTAAGTCGACACTTCGTGAGAGCTCCTCGTTATCATATTCAAATGTATCTTGAATGTAGTCCTGAGTATGAAGTAAAGATTCGATGGACTTTGATCGTAGTGTCATACTGTTGTGTGTTGTAGAGACGCGTGTTGCATTTATAGGGTCCTCCGCTACTTGATCGATACAAGGTTCTAAATGTTTTATCACTTGACAGCGTTTACTCTGAACATCTTGGCCTCTAGGGGAGCTTTCCGGGAAGATTACAGGCTCTTGTATTGCACAGGAAGGTTCATTGTTGTTGATATACCTCGTTGTTGTTGATGCGAAAGGGAAGGTTAAATGACACAATTCAAAATATTCGAGAAAATAATTTGATTTGTTTCACAAAACGTAAAATACTTTTTGACGACCTAAATACTCGTATGACTCCACAGATTTTTGTTCCATGACAGTCGATTTTATACCTACATAGTTATGATTAAATTTCATGATTTGTACCTTGTACCAACAAAATGCAGATACGTATGACTAGTCGAGAAAATTGCAATCGCATTGCAATCTCGTTCATTCTAAATAAATTAAGTTAATAAAGTTATCAGAGCGAAGGGAAATCCCCCAAAGAAACATGATTTTCTGCAGGTAACTACTTACCTACTTACATCGCAGATTATTGCAGTGATGGTGGTCCCATATAACATTTGTTATAGCCAGTGTGGGGCCACCATGAAATGCAATATGTTGCATATTTGAAAATAAAATCCATCGATCGACTGCATTAAGACCAAATAGATAGGTACCAATCGAACGAACCACATCGGTTCAGTAATGACAGGGCTCTAAAACAGTAATCATAAGAAACCTATTGAAATTTTGAAGTCGGTAAAAAATTAGTCTACCAAGATAGACCTACAGGAATCCAGTTAGGCATATGATGGTCCATTGTTTAATTTCAACGTTTGTCGTCGTATCGTAACCATCACGTTCTAACAAGTAAACAAGTGTGAAAGTGACGAGTAGAACGTTAAACGGTAAACGCGTGACCATCGACCATCATAAGCCACTTGCTTGACTCGAGTTAGGTATAAATATTGTGTCGGTTACATAACTTCAAACTCAGATAAATCCACTCTAACCACTTCAGCTATGCTATTCTCTTATTGACACATTCGACGCTGCGTTTGTCAACGAGCTCGATGTCGAGACAGCCTTGTCTAAAATCCTAGCTGTTTGATTTGACATTAGGAATCGGGGCTGTGAACGAGGTTGTGGGCGAGTTCGTCGCTGTTTTTCGTTAGAGAATACGAAGTTCATACATTAAACGTCAAACTTTCGACGCAATGTAGTTCCAGCTCACGCCGCATTCGTCGCCGAGCACTAGTGTCGTTTAAAGTACATTAGTGAATACCATTTTTAGGCTCGACGCTGCCGCAGCACTGACACAGCGCTGACAGCAGGGCGGTTTCCTTAGTGAATAACACTGCAGAGTTTATTGCAAATAGATAATTCGATGGTGAAAAAAAGCGGTCCAGGTGGCTTGGTTCCGTTCCATCCATTAATGGTGCTACACGTCACTTTCATACTTGTTAAAATGTGACGGCAACAAGGACAAACGAATACAATCACTTGGTGACACAAGATAAAGCAGGACAGCAGTATCACTTTCGTGTGTTCAGAAGGCTTTTCTAAGATCAAACGGAGTTTACTGTTCGACTAATCCAGCTTTTAAACCGTCCTAATCTAATCCTTTCAAAGTCACGACTAAGGGTACACCTTTAACCGAATGTAACTTTGAAGTGGCTCCTTTTATAAATTAGAGGTTGAATTCACAATTTTTTTCTATCTTATCTTATCTTAATTGTTTGAGAACTTTTACACATTGACACATTCAAAAGCTCGAAATTCCAACGTGGGTCCTCAATGGAAACGCACATTTTCAAAACAACGTGCAATTTTCAAAGTGAAGAAAAGGGAATCATGCAGAAATAAACACGTTGCTACTAGGTACTTTCTCATAATAGAGCCGATTTTTATTTTGTTGTAGTTTTTTTAAATTTCCCAAATTTGGATATTTTCATATTTTTTATACTCAGAATCGCGAGCTCTTTCGATCCTCATTAGCAGATAAAAGTGTTTCGAGAATTCCATACATTTTTTTGTCTTTACGGTCGAAGAAAGTGTATGAAAAATAGTAACTCAATGGAATTTTTATTGGGACACTTTTTTATTTCTATCAGGATCTTTCGTGATTCTGAGTAGAAAAAATGTAAAAATTTTGAAAAATGTAATAACTACAACAAAATAAAAATCCGGCCAATAGGCTACTGAAGTAAACTCTTAATCTAAGCACTAAGATTTTAGTTACACACTGTTTATTGTGTATATACATAGATAAAATATAGAGTGATCGATCGTTTTGTCATAATGTCTACAGAAGTCATAATATATGAATTACTTAATCTAATTACATAGTTTCAAGAAACCCATACATTTATCAATAGATTGGTTGCGTTGACAACAATAAACATCAATTATACTTACTAATAGATATTAGGTACGGACGCTTTCTTTGATCTCTAAATAGATAAAATCAATTAGATAAATGTATAATAATATTAGGCATCAAATATGCTATACACTTTGGTTTCGATGAAAGATAATACAAATGTCGTATTAAAGTATTCTTCTAATATGCATGCGCGTATTTTTGTTACAAGCTTACAATAAATTGTAATCCGAATTCATTTTAAACAAACAATGTAGTTAGCATATCTATTCAGTTCAGGGACCAGTTGAAATCTAAAAAAACGATTTCTTGCAGGAATGCGCGTATATAAATGCATACTTGCATAGGTGGGATGATACCCAACAATGGTATCCCATTTCGTTCCTTGTGGTACCCCAATGAAAAACGACCCCTGTAGTTGCTTATATATGCTTATGCTTGTTTCTCGTCGATTTCCTTTTATTTCTATCGTGTAATAAGCTAATAAGGCTTCAATAAATTCAGTCTGTCCTGTAATCTAGTCACAATTCAAAGTGTGACAAATGAAAATGACAGACGCAGGCAAAAGCCAATCTTGGGATAAATCACAAGAGAGGAAAGCATTTTGATACTTTTTAAGACACACCAATAGGTTTAATTAATAAAATCGATTGCAATACATACCAACGTTTTAAAAAAAACGGATTACAAATTAATATTGTGTATTTAATGTTTGCGAATACGAAACAGTTCCCAGTTTACATTATTTAGCTAACCTCTTTTTCAACAAGTTTTTCTCAGACTTTTAAAATCGGTTATTTAGTATTTCAGCCGCTCTAGTTTTAGTGCTGTTTTGATTTGAGCTAAGAGAACATAGTTTCACACTAGCAGATAATCAGTATAACTCTTCTCAACTTAACCCTTCTTCTATGTTTGATAGAGATCCGTACAATACGTTTTGAACTCAAATCGGTTCATAATTTGAATTCAAAATCCTTTGTACTGATCCTTAGCAATCACAAACGACGGTTAAAGAGATACGCAATAGAGAAGATTGAGAAATTGACTAATACCTCGCAGGATTTAAAATTAGTCATAAAGTAGCAGTGAAAATAAATTAAACGCAATTTACGCAATTTTTCCATTGTTTACCTAAATGAATCATACATTTAGCAACAACGCTCTAGGAAGCTAATGGCCAGTTATCGATCGAACAACAACCATTTTTAATCGATCCGATTGATCATCAGCGGTTTCTGGTAATCTTCGATTGATTATCACTCCTGACAAAAAAAAGTATAAATAGGTAACATGATTTGAAGTTGCTTCATATGATTAATAACATCTGAAAGGACTCTGAAATAGCACTTCATATTAAGAAAACAACATTATGAAAGGTGAGTTTTATTTTGTAATAATTTTTTGGTGTAGTCACGTATCAGCCGAGATTTTTCAAAATAATGGCAGAAATACCTCATTATTTTATGGATTTTCTGAAACTACGAGTACAAGGATGAAATAAATAAAATAAATAAATATCTTGGGACCTCTCACACAAATCGACGATTATGTTAAGAAACATTCCTTAGTGTAAGAGAAGTTTCCGTGTTATTTCCCAAATTTTGATAGCTTTCATAATTCTGCAATATGCACAATATCATACTGCTTTTTTTATAGTGCTTAGTTAAAAATTTCGATAGCCAAATACCTATTGTCCAAAATTAGAATATCGAGAGCTTTGAATTCATTCCCCCTTATTCATAAACGTCTGCTAACTTTACAAGCCGCTAATAATTGTTTGTCCCTTTTGCTCTTTTGGACACATTATTAAGACCTATAGGGACAAACAATTATTATCGGCTTTTTAAGTTGGCAGACGTTTATAAATAAGGGGGATTCGTTGCAATTGTTTTGTGCGGACAAAACAAGTTTTGAATAAAGTGTGGTCGAATTAAGTATGTAGTGGACAAATGGACTGTGATTTTGCAAACGAAAGCACAGTGGAAGTTGAACCTCATATTTCTGGAAGCGACCAACTATTTTTATTGTCTATGTTACTTAAGGAGGAGGCTGAGTTTGGTCGCTTTCTGCATTAACATAAAATCGAGGTTGGTCGTTTTCTGTTTAACTACGATCTGTTGGTGGTTCGTATTGCATTACCAACAAGAAAATGATTCTCAAAATACGAAAACGACTCTTCTGTAGCTTACCTACCTACGCAGTAATACTCGTGTATAATATCTCGAAAATCGTCTGTTTCAAGTTTTTATAGTTATTAATTAAGCTACGCTATGTTTATTAATTTATTACTATGCAGCTCTATCGATAATTATTGATGGCTTAACAACGGTGATGATGTTCACTATGTGGTCTTTGATCGGAACGTTATCATCTATTTAATGTTGTCCAGATTCTCGATATTACTTATCAATTTTTAATAGGTAATACCTTTAAACAAAGCCGCTACATTCTTCCTTGTTAAAATGACGTGTCATCCAAAGAGTGCTTTCGATAAACATTCATTCAAACTGATTTAGAGAAGTCGTATGCTCGCCTATAAGTATTTAAAACTAAGTATATATTTTATACAAATTATAAATGACCGCATAAATTCCTTTACGGTCTGTTTCACAAGCCCCGGATAAATATAGTATCCATCGAACTAAATTATCGCTATCCTTTCATATAAAAGAAAACGATGGCTAACATTTATATGACATATAATATATTTTAGTCCGAGATGTAAAACAGACCCTTATCATAAGTGATTTCCCATACCCTTTGGCAGTCTAGTGCAGCAAAAACTAAATAGCCACCTTGCTCATTCCAGGCGCAGTCCTAGCACTCTTTTGTGCTATAGCACTAGTCAGTGCGGAGCTCAACGAGAATGGGTGCCCCATAAACCCTTACGTGGACATCCTCAAACCGCACCCAAACTGCAACAAGTTCTACCAGTGCGTTCAAGGAGAGCTTATCGAGCGCCGATGCGCCACCCTAGATCTTATGTTCAATGAGGAAACTCAAGAGTGTGACTGGGCTAGCAATGTTGACTGCGGCAACAGGCCTGTAGTTCCAGAGAGCAGCGAAGAGGAAAACAGCAGTAGTGCCGATAGTAGCGCTAATGGAGAGAGTAACGAGTCTGGAAATAACAGCAACAGCAGCGGGAATAGCAATGAAGACAATTCCAGCAGTAACGAGAGTAATGGCAACAACAATGGCGGAAACGGAAATCCCGGTGAAGCTGCCGAAATTTGCGCGGCTGAAGGATCTAACGGGGTCTTGGTAGCCCATGAAAACTGCAATCAATTCTACAAATGCTCGTACGGCAAACCTGTTGCCTTGAACTGCCCACCGAATCTTAAGTACAATGTTGAGACTGAGCAATGCGACTGGCCTGAGAATGTAAACTGTGATGGTCGGAATGAGGACAATGGAAATGGTGGTAATGGAGATGGAGACAATGAAGACAGTGGAAATGGAGATGGTGACAATGACGACAGCGGAAACGGTGATGGTGACAATGAGAGTGGCAACGGAGATAGCGGCAATGGTGACGGCGGTAACGGAGATGGTGGCAACGGAGATGGTGACAATGAGGATTCTGATAACGGAAACAACGGCGGTGGTAATGGCAATCCTAGTGAGGCGCCCGAAATTTGTGCTGCCGAGGGTTCAGAAGGAGTCCTTGTAGCCCACGAAAACTGCAATCAATTCTACAAGTGCGCTAATGGAGTGCCAGTTGCCTTAGACTGTAACCTTAACCTTTTGTACAACTATGCCACAGAACAATGCGACTGGCCAGAGAATGTCAACTGCGAAGGAAGGAACCAAGGTGGCAATGATGGTAATGGTGATGACAATAATGTAGAAGAGGGTGGCAACGGAGGTGAAGATAACGGAGACGGAAATGACAGCAACGACAACAACAACGTTGGTGGCGGAAACGGAAACCCTAGCGAAGCTCCTGAAATCTGCGCCGCCGAGGATTCAGACGGAGTTCTTGTAGCCCACGAAAACTGCAATCAGTTCTACAAGTGCGCAAATGGAGTCCCAGTTGCCTTAGACTGTAACCCTAACCTTTTGTACAACTACGCTACTGAGCAATGTGACTGGGCAGAAAATGTCAACTGTGAAGGCAGGAACCAAGGTGGCAACGATGGAAATGATAGCAACGGCGATGACAGTAAGGTAGAATCTGGTAGCAACGAAAGTTCAGACAGTAGTAGTGAAGAGAAGGGTCAGAGCGGTGGCGGCAACAATAATCCCAGCGATGCGCCTGAAATCTGTGCTGCTGAAAGCTCAGACAGTGTGCTTGTTGCCCATGAAAACTGCAACCAATACTACATTTGCCAAGACGGGTTGCCAGTAACTCGCGACTGCAATCCCAACCTGGTGTTCAACCCTGCCGAAGACAAGTGTGACTGGCCAGAGAATGTAGACTGCGGTAACCGCCGCACGTTCTCTTCACGGAACAAACATCTGCGTTTTAGAGCGTAAAGTTTTAAAACAATTTAGTATTAAGAATTGAACACATCAATTGGTCAAATAAGTCAAAGCATTATTTATAAGTAAGTAAGTATACTTTGTGAAGTTTTTCAAAATTTTTCTGTCATACACTCAAATTATATATATTTAAACCAGATTTTGCTGCTTTTGCTTGAATACGTATAACCTTATTTTGAATATTAGGACCATAGTTTTGTAGAGAGCGATGAATTTTTTTTCAATATTCAGTTTGGTCGCTGTCTACATTGTCAAAAAATCGATGTTGGTCCTTTTCTGCACTATGCTAAATTTTAGGTCAGTTTTTTTAAATACCAAGAAATGCTAATATGATACAAGATGCGGCTAGTGATAGCGATATTGTATCTATTACCCATTTTAAAATAAGATGAATAGCAAACTCATATCTGAAGAACTTTTTTCGAATCTAGTCATTGTAGAAAGAAATACATGTTTAGGTATGTAGGAATTTAAAAAACAATACCTGCCTAAAAAAAACACATGGGGATATTTCATATAAATGTTTACTTATCACATTATTTATCGTATTTTTGTTATTGAAAAATATTCCATTTTTTTTATATGCCCATTCAAATTTCTTTTCGTCAAAAGATTTGATAGCTTCGTCAAATGTTGTACTCAGTCCATAGTTAAGAGTAATTTTTCCAGTCTATTGATTGCTTGCACATCTTAGGCTTCGTCTCTAATATTTTTGTTGAATTACTCATGACCATTACATTCCTGGACTCGTAGGTAAGTGTCTAAGATCGTTGATATTCGCCGATATAGTGCTTATTCACTGACGTTATGCAGCCAGCATTGACGGGCCAATCGCAGACCTGGAATAAACATGTTTAGTTTTTACTTAATGAATCTTCGTGTTTTTCATTTGATGGTCTCATCGAAAAATCAGGGTTGCCTCACGCCGGCATCATGTGGCCATTTCGTTGCTTTGCTTATTTCTGTTTTGTTAATATAGTATGTGTTTTTGATCAGTTATGTATTAAGAAATCTATGAATAAATAATTATTTTATTCAATTCTTTTCTATTCTACTATAGGCAGCAGAGTTACCCGACTTCTTCTACCTAGAAGCCTCTCATATAAAGTTTGTATGTAGAGGTGATTAGGTTATTCTGTCTTCGATCGTATTCAAACGCTAACACAATTGACTGACCATCTTATCCAAATTTTCTTTGGGTACTACAAGGACGCTTATCCAATCACATGCTATTATTTTTGTGATATACTCTTTTGCTATTTAAAACAAGAGTGATGACATGTAGCCATAACTACGTGATAAGGCTACGTGAGGTAACTTACCTGGATTTGTTTATTGAAGTGCAGGCTAGGTGGGCAGGACCTTAGGACCAACTCTCCCCATACACAATAATAGAAGCCATTGCAATCTCCTTCGACAGGCAGCAGCCAGTGAGTGTGAGGGTCCACTGGGCATCCATTCTCGAGGAACCCAGGCGCTGGTGTCGACGGTTCTGCAGTAGGTTCTGGGGTGGTAGGTTCTGCAGTTGTTGAATTTGTTGTAGTTGAAGGCTCAGTAGACGTAGGCTTAGTTGTAGTAGTATTTGTTGTAGGTTCAGCAGTAGTTGTCCCATTTGTAGTAGGTACAGAAGTAGTAGTTCCATTTGTAGTGGGTTCAGCAGTGGTAGTTCCATTTGTAGCAGGTTCAGCAGTGGTTGTCCCATTTGTAGTAGGTTCAGGAGTGGTGGTTCCATTTGTAGCAGGCTCAGCAGTAGTAGTTACATTTGTAGTTGGTTCAGCAGTAGTTGTTCCATTTGTAGCGGGTTCAGCAGTAGTTGTTCCATTCGTAGACTGTTCAGTAGATGGTGCAACAGTTTCTGGCTCGACAGTAGTAGGATCTTCTCCAGGAACATTCCTGTCTCCGCAATCTACATTCCACTGCCAGTCGCACTGTCCGGTCTTATCGTTGAAGTAAAGGTCGCAGCAGCAGGACTTCTCGACGGGTTGGCCGTATGTGCACATGTAGAACTTGTGGCAATCGTCGTGGACCAAGAGTTTTTCCTGCGCCCACCAGTCGGAGGGACAGGATTCTTCGGCGGCCACGGCCACTACGGCTACCAAAAATGCTGCTACTACTCCTGGAAATGATATTTAGATGGTAATACAAGTTATTTTAGGATTCTGTAAGGGTATCTTTGTCAAAAATAAAGGTCCAGGGTGCTTAGACAAGTTGCCAATCGCTAGAGCTTCAGCGTCAGTCATAAGCGACAAGCAGCTAACTGTCTTTGTCGCACTAATATGAAAGTGTGACAGAGAGGGAAAACTACGATACGCTACTAAGCGCTAGCGACTGGCAACTTGGCTACGCATCCTGATTATTGAACTCTTCGATATGCCGTAATTTCAGAAAATGCGGTGATCTCTTTAAGGGCCCGTTCAGTAGGTATCGTATTTTCGTTAAAAATAGCAGAAGAAAATAAAAATCGCAAAAATTTAATAAATAGATTAACCCTATTTTTTTCTTTGCTAAACAAAATTGGATATGGAATGGGTTCTTAGAAGGATAACCGCTTGTTTTGTTGACCCTCTATAGGTCTTTGCATTTACCGAAATCGAAGTGGTGTAAATGGTGTAATACTTTAAATATGCAAATGCCTACATCGTGTAGTGGCTGATTAAATCATATCAAAATAATTGCTAAGGTTGATTGGAAATGGATCACCTAAAACATTGATTTTTATTTTTTTTATAAAAAACATAAAACACCAACAAAAAGTAAAGCTAAAATACAACAATAATATTAAGAGGATAGGAAATATATTTGGATCATAAATTATAGGAATAGCATAATACTTACCCTTCATGTTTAGGTCGTCGATTTGGTTTCTTGAAAGAAACTTAATGTAGTTTGTGATCGCATATTTTATACTGACCGTATGAGTGTGCACTTGATGATGTATAAAGTTATACACCAAAAGATAATGTAATAAGATTGTCGTTAATAGATATTACCACGCGGTACAGAAATGGATATATCGACATTAGTTAGTTAATTTAATAGTAACTTCAAAATATTTTTTTAATTTTTATAATTCCGGCTTATTTTTCATTTTTCTAGTGTGAAGTACCCAATTGAATTGTTGTGAAAAATAATAATGTAGCAGGTCTTAATATAGGAAATTCACATGACAAAGACCTGTAGGTGTCGCTATTATAAATTATAAGAAACGAGAAAAAAAACTGAAGTTCTGTTTCCCACATATAGAATATTTATGTGTCATTACATCTATATTTTTGTTCCAAAATTTCATGTGAACCGCATTAGCCAATTTTGAAAATAATGGTTACCTATTATGAAAAAAAAATCATACCTCAGAAAATAACAAAGACAAAGCTCACATTGACAGTAAATAATATTTGTCATGAGAGCCCTTAACTAAATAATACGATAAGAATTTGGTGCAAGGGCACGCAAGGGCCGATTCCCTATGCAAACATGGCTACGCTCTTCGATAGGTAGGTAGCATTAACAAAAAACTATTAATTCAAGTTTTGCGAACCCCATCGCCACATTACGCGAAGTGAAACAAATACTAACAATTCTACAATAGATTACTAAAAGATAACAAACGACTGATATAGTTACATCTTTTCCTTAAGTAAAGGTGAATTTCGTCACAATAGTACATTAGTGAAGAGGCCGGGAGTCCCGGGCTCTGCACTAGGGACTAGGGCTTGCAATCCGTTATTTTTTGTATGGTATAGGCGTAGGTACTCAGCCGGCGGAGTCACATACATACACGCATCATCAGCCTATCTCAGTCCACTGCTGGACGAAGGCCTCTCCTATCAACAATGCGTCCGGAAGAATCAAGAATCCAGCTGGGTTGGGTGGCGTTTAACAAACTAGCGAATATCCTCAAATCTACTGACATTCCACAATGCCTGAAAACCTGCCTCTTTAATCAATGTGTCCTGTCAACCATGACATACGGTGCCGAGACATGAACGCTCACTAAGGAGGCCTATGTACAAAATAAGAGTAGCAGAAAGAGCCATGGAGCACGTCATGCTCGGCATC
Organism: Thaumatotibia leucotreta; assembly: GCA_025490895.1. NCBI lineage: Eukaryota > Metazoa > Arthropoda > Insecta > Lepidoptera > Tortricidae > Thaumatotibia > Thaumatotibia leucotreta. Next base: position 104,624 of record JALPQI010001621.1, on the reverse strand, counting down.
AAGTTACAAGACCGTGTGAGGAACACCGAGATTCGACGTCGCACGAAAGTGCAAGACGTCGGAGACGTTATTTATTACCAAGCTGAAGTAGAGTTGGACAGGACCCATTGCCAGGCAGCGTGATGGCAGGTGGACCAAAACGTTAACGGATTGTGGCCGCTTTCAGGTGGAAGAAACACAGGTCGTCCGACCGCTCGATGGGTGCGATTCGAAAGGGTCACTTTTGGATGAGGTTAGCTCAGGACCGGGACCAGTGGCGTACAATAAGAGAGGCCTATGCTCAGCAGTGGGCAAGTAACGGCTGAAATGATGATAAACGCATTAGGGGGTTAATGCCCATAATCGCCATTGGCGACCGCAATGACGCTGCTCTGCTGCCTATCACCAATCTTCTATCAAGGAATGGTCAGTGACATTTCCATCCCTTAGTTAACTCTTACGACACCCGCGGGAAGAGCTGGGGTGGTGACACTAGTGACAAATGTATTCTTTCTACCGTCACCTCACGGCCTATATGAATGAATAAAATAGTAATTGAATACAAAGCCTGCAAGCTGTTTCCCGGCTACGAGGCCAGTAGTAGATACAGCGTTTTTCTCAAACAAATGCACCACTCAAAAAATAATGAATATCCCCGTAACCGAAGACAAAAACACAGTCAAATAAATGAGTATTGAATGCCCATAGAAAAAAAAATGTTTCCCGGCCTAGGCCTTCAATTTTGTATGAAATTTTGTATCAGTGTGCGTACTCTGCGTACCCCGAGTTGGCCAATAACGTGGACCTGACTTACCAACTCCTGCTAGCAATATTAAGGTATCCCCACTCCACAAAATTCGTTCGTTACAAAAAACGTAATTCGTCGAAATTCGTTGATTTCGTAGAGTGGGGGATAGAATGAGCATTCGTTCGTTTGGTGTAAATCCAACTTTAGATGTAAAACGTCTGCATGTTTTGTGTTTGCTATTTCAAATAAGCAGGCGCTTATAGTGTAATTTATTCAGATTTTAAAGACAAACGGGTCTTAATCGCGTAAACTTACGTTTAATTATATCCTGACGTTTCGGGCATGACGTTACACCCGTGGTCTCAGGCAGACATAATTAAACGTAAGTTTACGCGATTAAGACCCGTTTGTCTTTAAAATATGAGTGATAATCGTGAAAGTTTAAATCAATACAATTTATTCAGCTCCATATTATTTTTAACGGCTCTCTGAATACATGTGGAAGCATATCTTAGGCAGTACTTTCACCCTTAATGAGGCTTCCAGCTTCCATTAGCTAGAACTGGAAATGCATCCGCCAACCTGACTTCAGAATGGCGGGAGTCAATAATTTCTTAAATATGTTTCTCTGTAATTTAAAAACTACATTGTTCGACTTTTGGCGCACATTTGGCACATTGCTAGCACCATAACTCCTGACGTATATCGCTGCTCCATTTGTTGATGTACCCGCCATCCTGACGATCATATAGATACCCCACAAGAATGAGTTAATTGAAAAAGATAAAAAGTTTCAGATCTAAGCATGAGGAACCCCCAAAATGTAATGTGTTTTTTGTCTATCTTTATGTGAAATTTTTGATGCTATTCACAAAATATACCATATTTACCAAATTACAACACTAATTATCGTCATCGTCATCACATCAGCCGAACGACGTCTACTGCTGAACATAGACCTCGCCCAAAGATTGCCACAATGACCGGTCCTACACCACCCGTATCCAGCGGACTCCTGCGACCTTCACCAGATTACGAGTATCAGTCCGCCTTGTCCCTAACCAGAAAAATATTCAAATGTTCCTCGGATTTTAAACCTTTATAGGGCACCGGCCTCAAAAACAACCACTCTATAGCACTATCTTTTTGTATTTTTTCTTGTACAGAATTTTTCGTACTAATGGCGTTGAGGCTTGAACCCAGGTTTTTTTAGTCTTGCCCTTTAAAGGCTTATATTTCTAATTCTGGACTAGCTATCCCAGTCTACCTTATGGAGTAACACACTTAGTTTTGGAAAAAAGTGGCTACGACATACGGACTGATAAACAGACATGGCGAATCCATACGGGTAGATACCCTTTTTTGGTACTTAGGCACTGGTCTCACCGCGAGCTACTAAGCTATGAACTATCGGCTATGAACACGAACAAAAGATACGCACTCCCGTGTAAATAAAAGAGACCCGGTGATGCTCGCCCAGCTATAAGCTATCACCGCCGGCCGAATATCGCGGTGTCTCTTTTTTTACACGGGAGTGTGTATCTTTTGATCGTGTTTATAGCCGATAGTTCATAGCTTAGTAGCTCGTCACCGCGACCAGTGCTTATGTGGCAACACACTTAATAGTTTCGGAAAATGTGGGACGACATACGGACTGATAGACAGACATGACGAATCCATACGGATTCCCTCTTTTTTTGGCTGTTTAGCGATGGAAACCTAAAAGGTGGTCGACGAAATTCCTAGATGCCAATGTGATTAGGTTCAGTCGCCATTAGATTTATTGGAGCTACCAGGGTGCTCACATATATCTGGGCAGGCCTCTATTGTAAGGGTGCGGCTCCAATGACGCGGAGCGGAGCGGAGCTGTGGGAGCTCGACCAATGAGACCGCATCACAGTGTTTCGAATTCGAATTTGAAGAATGTAATCGGTCAATTTTGCACCCTAATGGCGTTAGAGGGTAGGTTTAGATATTTTTGAGCACCGTAGCCGCTCCGATATATATGACGGCGACTGTACACGTAGGTATACACACGTCTAAAATATAAATACACGTCACTTCACGTCACGCCTTTTCGTGATAAATTGATAACGAAAATGATTTGTTTGAAGACTTTGAACTCAAAGTAACGTTATCCGTGTCGATCGCAAAATTATTGTACGTTTTTTTTTATACCTATAGGTAGTTACAGTACAGGTCTTTACGAAAACAAAATATAACGTCATATTTTTTGTAGTACAAGTTAATTCAGCGTAATAATAACAACTATTGGCAATGAAGAAAATTTAAATTTCCTATGAGCAGAAAACAATACGCGTCAACATTTTTTAATTTCGTCGCCTTTTTCTACAGCCAAAGTGTTTTGGGTAGAGTATACGATACAGTTTGTATGACTAACTTTCGTAACACAAGAACACATAAATTATGGCACAGGCATCACCTCATTCAGCGATTTAAAAAAAACTATGATGGCCCAGACACATGAGCTACAATGTCAGAGGATAAATTGTGAATAATATTACAGTTGGGTCTCTATTGGTTCCCATAAAGTTTGAAGTTCGATTTTTGAAGCGAATAACGTTGTAGGTCCGAATTTTTTTTAGTTATATTGTCATAAGTCATAAAAATTAATATTATAAATCGGTGGTCAGTTTTATGTAGGTCATAATTATTGTTAGTCATAAAAGTCGATGCCCATAACATAACTTTTAAAATACATACAGCATCATTTCCAGAATGTTAAAAGCAATAACCTTCAAAAATTCAAAAAAATTCAAAATTCAATTAATTTAATGTTAAGAAAAACACATGTCAAAAAATATATATACAAAATTACAAAATTAAAATACCTAAATACAATCTATAAAATTAACTTAATTCTAAAAAGTGAAAAAACCATACTCAAAATGTCACACAATACACATTATACACATTCAATTAATAAATAAAAAGATTTAAAAGCAAACAAAACAATAATAAAATAATCTAGGCATGTCAATAATCATTGTAAAATTCTTTGACACTGTAATATGCTTTTTTCAATAACATCGCCTTGACAAGATTGACATAATGCTCATAGGAAGGCACCCGTTTAACCTCCGAACTCAGCTTATTATAAATTTTAATGCCAACAACTCGCAATGAATTTGACGATTTCGCCAATCTGGCAGGAACCGGCAGTACATCACGGGCAGTTTTCCGCTTATCAGGACGTCGCCTCTTAAACTCATCCAAGTGCTTCCACATGAACTTGGCTACTTCTAGGATATACATGCATGGGACTGTCAGTAGTTTAAGCCTCACAAAATGCTCCCTTGTTGGTGTGAAAGGTGGCACGCCAGCCAATAACCTTACAGCTCTTTTTTGCATTACAAACACCCTGTCCCTATCCGCAGCAAGGCCCCATAAGTCAATTCCATATAAAATAATGGAATTGACGTATGCGTAGTATGCCATACGGATGGTTTCCTGAGAGAGAGCAGGGGCGAGCCGCGACAATGCAAACGATGCCTGAGCGAGCCTACCTGAAAGTGAATTTATGTGAGTATCCCATCCTAAGCCAGAGTCCAAGTGGATGCCCAAGAATCGCGTTTCATGGACCTGCGGCAATCTAATCCCATCAACTGTTATGTCCAGCGGTGTCGGGTACTTTCCTCTCAACCAAAAGTGAATGATGTAGGTTTTATCAAGGTTTATTAAAAACCCATTGGCTCTGAACCAGTCGGACAGTTTACCCAGGACATTTGCGGTATTTTCCTTCAAGTTAGAAAAAGTATCCCCAGAAACAATGGCACAACCATCGTCCGCGAACATTATAAAATCACCATGTGGGAATACGCTAATCAGATCATTCACCATGACAAGGAAAAGAAAGTTACCGACGGCCGAGCCCTGGGGAACAGAATAATCTCCAAGTGTTCTTGAATCAGACCTGGTTACACCACCATCAACTGATACTACCTGTTCTCTATTCTGTAAAAAAGACTTAATGAAGCCCAGAAAGCTACCACAAACACCGTATCTCTGTAGCTTCATCAATAATAGTTGGTGATCGACAGAATCAAATGCACGCGACAGGTCACAGAAAACAGCAGCAACCATTTTCCTGTCATCTAAATATTTTAGTACCCGCTGGTGAACTGCACGCACAGCGTCGACTGTTGACTTGCCCTGGCGGTATGCATACTGGTGATCATGAAATAGTCTATTGTCCTCAAAATATTTAACCAACCTATTACATATTCCGAGTTCAACCACCTTCGACATTGCAGGGACTAACGATATGGGCCTATAGTTTTTCATATCCTCATTAGACCCTTTGCCCTTATACACCGGGCTTACTTTAACAATTTTTAATGAGCTGGGATATTCCCCTAAAATAGCACACTGGTTAAGAAGGGCACAGAAAATATCAATTACATTGTCCGGTAATCGTTTTATAAGATCTGCAGAAATATCATAATAGTCTGTAGAGTGCTTACATTTTATAGTTTTTAGCAATTGTTTTAATTCTACTATTGTAAATAAAGTAGTATCTATCTTTGACGTGATCGAATCTGTTACACTAGTAAACAACGAGAGTGCCTGCCGTGAATCAGCACGAATAGACGCAGAGTTATTTAAATTTACATAATAATTATTTATTTTATCAGCGACTTCCTTTTGACCGCAACTAGATCCAGTGCTCGCTAACATAAGTGCCTCAATCGGGTTTGGTCTATTATGTTTTTTACATGTTTCCGTATTAATAATGCGCCATAGTGTTTTACAAACATTTTCAGAATTTTGAACTGTTTTACGTATGTAGTTGCATCGCTTTTCAGATTTCAATTTACCTAATATCAATTTATAATTATGTACAAAATCAGTCAAATATTCATTAGTGGGATGTCGGTGCAAAAGATTATTAATGTCGTCGTAAAATTGAGTCATATGTAAAATTTCATCATCAACCCATATTTTCTTCCTATTATTAACATGTGGATATTTTCTTAAAGGAAAATGTATGTCAAACCTATTCTTAATTACCGTTATCAGTTTATTCATCTTTTGTCCGGGTTCAAGGTCAGAGTGAAAAAGATCATAGAATGATCTACTCGACAGATCCTGCAAAAAACCGTGCATCTTTACTTGCGATATATTTCTACGTATAACAGGCGGTGTGGTGGCCTTATTATAACTGTTACAACGTCTATATTCGCAAGTTGTAATTATTTGTTGTCGCGTGATTATTTCAATGTAATGATGTTATGTATGAATGATGTTGTGTTATGTAGGAATTATTATTTTTTATTAATAAATAAATGCATTAAATATTTATTTTTTTACACCATCTAATAAATTTAGTAAGTAAACTTGGTAAGTAAATAGTAAGAGTATTATTTTAAAAGTCGGTCCTGGCGCTTCGCCGCAACACGCTCGCTTCGCTCGCTCGGCTCGCGCGCTGTAAGGTCACAGTTCAACCTAACACTCCTCCTCGCTTCGCTCGTCGTCGTACCTACACTGACCTGCCTTAGAGTCGAGTAGGTAAAGAAGTTTCCTAAGTTGCATCATAGTCCATAAATTTCTTAATTTAAATTAAGGAAAGTTATAAATTTCGTATTTGATATTCAATTTTTTGGATGAAATTCGGTTAGTTATTAAAACAATATGAGTAAGAACCATTAGTAGGTTCAAATGTATGAATTAAAATATTTCTAAAAAATGATAGATAGACCTTTGAATGTTATAGTCAGCAATTTTATACCTTTTGTAATTAGAGTATGGAATGTTATAGGTTAGTAATGTTAGATCTATTAATCGTTATACTTAACAAAAATTATGACCATTGATGCTTATATCAGTCAATTATATGGATATCAATTTCTGACTAACGAAATTCGGATTAACAAATATATGGGAAAGAAGGGGATCCCATTACGGTCGCATGGAGCTTAGGTATACTATATAAAATCTTTAATCAGTATAAATAACCTATTAAAATGTTTGGTTTTGTTTCAGGTTAAAACTATCCGGTCAAAGTAAAAGAACAAAATAGGATGGAACGGGACGATCCTTCCCGCTACCGACCGAGTCTGCGTCCGTTCCGTTCCACCCTGTATAAAATAGGTGTAAGCTGAAGCCTTGGCCGTGTGGTGACGGCAGTAAGCATACATTTATCACCACCCCAACTCCTCCTGCGGGTGTCATAAGAGTCTACTAAGGGATTGAAGTGTCACTGACCATTATTATATGATAAAAGATGGATGATGGGCAGCAGCGTCATCATAGTCGACACATTACTGCGATCGCCAATCCGATAGCCCAGCGCGGCGATTATAGGCATTTACCTCCTAATGCGTCTATACGCTTAGTTAATAGGAAAGGCCTACGTCCAGCAGTGGACTATCATAGGCTGATGAAGTGAAGCTGAAGCCGCGTAATGAGAGTAGTAAGAATAGATTTGGCACCCGTCTTGCCGCGGGTATCGTAAAAGTCGACTAAGGTATTGCAGTGTCATTTATCATTCGGTTGTTGAATATTGATGATGGACAGCAGCGTCATCATGGTCGCCAAAGTAACTACTTAACTAGGTACTAAGATCACCAACCCACATGCCCAGCGTGATGATTATATTATAAGTCTCTTGATGCGTCCAAAGGTACGGGTAATAGTTAATAGGAGAGGCCAACGTCCATCAGTGGACTGTGTGTGTGAGGAAACACAAATAAGTAAAAACTTTATGGCGGTTTGTATTTAATTACCAATTTGGTAAATGTGTTTTATTTCACTTTTTCAAATATTGATATTCGTTGTTTGCATGCGTCACATTGGCTCTTCACGTTTCTTGTTCATCTAGATCGGTTGTTACCTAATAATCAGTGATCGGTTTTTTGGATTCTCCCGGCGGGTCTCCTATAGTAACTTGAAAAATAAACTTTAATTGCCAGATTTCTTTTTCATAAAGAATGCTCTTGTGTGTATAATACTATTGTATTATACACACAAGAGCATTCTAACATTCATACGGAAAGAGCATTCATACGGATGAAATTATTTATACCCAAAATCCCGCTAGGGGGAACCCAAAAAACCGATCACTGCTAATAATATTAAGTAAGTGCATCACATATAATTTTATGGTTTAGAATTTAGATCTAAAAACGTTGAGAGTATTGCGCGATGTTGTGTTTGTTTACTGACGTGCTGCAGCCAGCGTTAGCGGGCCAATCACAGACCTGGAAAAAGAAAAGTCAGTTACAGTAAAATGTTTGTACTAATAGAATAACCACTCACTTGCTTTGATTTTTACGATAGACTCTATGTCTATGTAAAATAAGAGTGATGACATGTAACAAAAGCTATATGAAGTGAGGGGTGAAGTTGTTGAGAAAAGATATGTACCCAAAGTGATTATCATAAAAATTACCTGTACTGTTTCAGTTTTTTAATATTATCTAACATATTTTTTTGTAGAAAGACAAAAATTTTGATAAATATTATTAATTATTAATTTCATTGAAAATTTTAAAATCGCTAACTTTTTTTGTAAATAATCTTTTTCGTAATTTATTTTGAAGTTTCCGAATCTTTTCCGAATCCTTTGAAAATTTTCGCGATACCTGCATATTGCATAATCATGAGAGATCAGTTCTTCTGTACAGATGGAATATGCAAACCTATAGTTCTGTGGCCCTTATGATAAAGGGAATAACTCTAAGCTTGCGAAAAAGGGTATTAGTTTAAGACAAAAATGCATAAGTAATTATTATTAGGTATAAACCGTTTTTCTAAATTACCGATACCGGCGAGTTATACCCTTTTTCACTACGGCTACAGAGTCAGTTCCATTTTTATTCAGGTAATCACTTACATGCTAGTTACACAATAAAGAGTAAAAATAAAATCCTTAACTACAAAACTAAAACTAAGTTCGTTAGTTATATTACCTGAAGTTCCCTGTTGAAGTGCAGGGTCGGGGCACAGGCCCTGAGGACCAGCTCGCCCCAAACGCAGTAGTAGAAGCCGTTGCAGTCTCCCTCGACGGGCAACAGCCAGTGGACATGCGGGTCTACTGGGCAACCGTTCTCGAGGAATGCGGGCGCTGGCTCCTCCGTTGTGGGTTCAGCAGTTGTAGGTTCAGCGGTTGTAGGTGCCGGCTCAGTAGTGAGTTCCGTTTCTGGTTCGGCAGTAGTGGGTTCAGCAGTGGTAGGCTCAGCAGTGGTAGGCTCAGCAGTGGTAGGCTCGGCAGTTGTAGGTTCAGCGGTTGTAGGCTCGGGTGCTGGCTCAGTAGTGGGTTCAGTTTCTGGTTCGGCAGTAGTGGGCTCCACAGTGGTAGGCTCGGCAGTGGTAGGTTCAGCAGTTGTGGGCTCTGGCTCTGGTTCGGCAGTAGTAGGCTCAACAGTGGTAGGCTCGGCAGTTGTAGGCTCAGCAGTGGTAGGCTCAACAGTTGTAGGCTCAGCAGTAGTAGGCTCAGCAGTTGTAGGCTCTGGCTCTGGCTCGGCAGTGGTAGGTTCGGGTTCTGGTTCGGCAGTGGTAGGTTCGGTTTCTGGTTCGGCAGTAGTAGGCTCAACCGTGGTAGGCTCTGGTTCTGGCTCGGCAGTCGTAGGCTCAGTCTCAGGCTCAGCCGTAGTCGGCTCTGGTTCCGGCTCTGCAGTACTAGGAGGCTCCTGTCCAGGAATGTTCCTATCACCGCAATCTACGTTCGCCTGCCAGTCGCACTGCCCGATTTCAACATTGAAGTATAGATCGCCCCAGCAGTCCATCTCCACTGGTTCGCCATATGTGCACATGTAAAACTTGTTGCAATCGGCATGAACCAATAGCTTTTCCTGCGACCAGTCTGACGGACATGATTCGTCGGCCGCTACAGCTACTATGGCTACTAACAATGCTGCTACAACACCTAAAAATTAAAAAAATATTGAAGATTAATGAATGGGCCCAAAATACGTCCTTCAGATACACCTTTTCAAATTTTATAAATATAATTTGTGCTTTAGGTTTATTTACTTGCATAGTTTGAATCTAATGAATTAATATTATGTGAGTTAATGTTACGAATATTACATTAAATACCGTGAAAATTGTAATAGATATAGATAAAGTTAATGGTGTCTAACGCCTCACTATAATACCACACGTAAATTATGGATTTCGATTGGTACTTATTACAAATTTTTGATTGACATGATATGTATGGCATTACTTGTTAATAAAAAACAATCTCAAAATACTTGAAGAAACTAAAAAAAGTCGTAACTATTTACCCTTCATATTGATCCGGCGGTTTGAAATGGTGACAGAAACAAACTTCGCGTAATTTGTGACAAGATGATTTATATACCTTTCCCTATAAGTAGGTACTTAAGGATTATAAGTAATTCAGCGAGCGATATCAGTGCGTAGCAAAGTAGCTAATCGACTGATGCTACGCGGTACCAAAATAGTGGTCACTTTTAATTAAGTAATTGATATGCAAAAAGCATATTATAGACTTATTCACATGGATCCGCCCATTGCAATGACTTTATGAGATGAAATGAGCATAGTGAGAAAAAAATACTAGATTTAAAAGTATAATTATTTTCTAGGTATCTGGCACTTGATAGGGACGATTGGCAGAAGAGAGAGGCACCTCATGCCCAGCAGTGGGACATTAAATAAGCTAAGGTCAATGAGAGTAATGCCGTCTATCGGGAAAGTCCGTCTAACAACTGATTTTCACCCCTAACTCAACAATATACGACGCATATGACGGACTTTTCTTACATATAAAATATGCCGGAATTACCCTCACTGACCTTATACCTATATAAAAAATTACGTAAATTACCCGTTTCTTTAAACATTGTTATAAAATAAGGAAAAATATAAGTTTTGTGTACCCCATGGCTAGTTTGACATGTAATTGTGAATATATAGATTATTGATAACCACATTTCCTAGTCGCAAATGCGATTACAATTAATTACGAATCGGTCTTTGTTTGTGGTAAATTGATAAAACGTGTACACGTTATCCCTATACATATAGGTACTTATTTCTATTGTCAAACATTCTGCAAATGGATCATAATAATGAGTGTAAGAGAAAAGACAAATTCTGACAGCTTTTTGTTATTGGCGGGATTCAAACCCAGGACTTCCAGCTTGACAGGCAGAATCACTACCGACTTAGGTACGAAGACCGTCGACTAAATTAAATCTTAAAATTATTCAAAATCTAACAAATTTAACTAACCATTGAGTGCACGAATGGAAATTATGATGAAAACATCTGTCTCTTTCACTTCACTGCAATGAAGACATCATCGGTGTGACCGAGATAAATACTCGTAAGTTACGATTTCATGGTAGTGTTGGTAAAGTCGACTACAAAAATATACTGGGTCCAATAATCCTTGTCAGTAACAAAAGCCGGCAAACACGAATTTTCTATGAGGAGACAATTCTTCGCGCTTACAGTTTTTGAATATGCCTTTTTCTACTGCCAGGAATTGTTGGACAGAGTATATACAGGGTGAAACATGAGTCGTGAAGAGTACCTAATATGTTTTTCTAAACATTAATAACACATTTTTCACAGTTGGGATCACGACCCCGTAATCACCCTCTATAAACAACTAACAATTAAATGCCCCACAAGTTACTTAAAAATTTACAAGTTTTGTTTTTGTATATTTTGGCTTTAGGATATCCAAAAGGATTATTAAGACAAATTAATGGAATAATTTAAATTATTTCTTCAAATTAAAGTAATTAATAACGGCAATTTTGTCGTACCGTGTACAATTAAATAATATTTATTTCATTTAACGTTTTAAACAGCTTAAATTGCCGTAATCATTTCTGAAAAACGCCTTAAAAATTTGAAAAAGCCACAAAAATACAAAACGAAATACTATTTCTAAGTGGCTTGTGGGGCATTCAATTGTTAGTTGTTAATAGAGTTAGAAAAACATATTACTGTTCACGACTCATGTTTCACCCTGTACATATACTGGGTTATTTTTTCATCAGTACAAATACTCTAGGGGGTGTATAAGTAAGTCATAATGAACAACTTTTACTATGGGGCCGAACCTGAAATCGCGAAAAAAAAATCAGCTGTTCCATAGAAATTGTCGACTCATGGTCGACATGGTCGTCTGAAATGTATGAAACAGCTGATTTTTTTTTCGCGATTTCAGGTTCGGCCCCATAGTAAAAGTTGTTCATTTTGACATACTTATACACCCCCTAGAGTAACTATTTGCACTGGTGAAAAAATAACCTTGTATATGCACTATTTCACATTACTGCATCCGGTTAAAAAGTGAATATATCTTTCTTTGTTGTCGAATATACAAGAGAGATGACGTAAAAAGTTTGATTGGATAATGCAGGAACCGCAATGCTACGGCGTAGCGCGCGTAGAACAATGCAGTAGAGTCTGTGCAAGAGTGAAGGCGTTTGAAAATAAGGCGCGCCCATACATTCCACGAGGCATCAATTTCCGAACAAAAGCTACGCGTTTTCTTAAGGACTTAGACAATTTATAACCCATGACATGTTATCTTAATACCTCTACATCTCTAAATCTTCTTTTTCTCTTTATTTTGACAACTAGAGTTCTTTACCTCTCTAGTATAGATATAAATGTATTATTACGAAATTCCATAAAGAATTTGTAGTTTTTTTTCTATTAAATTTATTTGATGTATATCTTTTTTAATGCATGTTACTTTAATAAGATTTATTTATTATACTGTTTTGAAAAAATAAGTCCAGCTGAGTTTCTTACTGGTAAGGAGTAGAGTTAGAACCGGAAGCGGTTTCATTTTTTTACTCGTTGTGGCTGACGATTCAAAAATGCTTATTACTAGGCTTAAGACACGTTTGAAGGAAGAGACGATTTTGATATTACGAAGAATTTACGCTACAAACCGGTAACCCGTTTTAGATTTCGCTACGACGTAGCGCTACGAACTTGCCCGGCCACGACATTGGTCTAAGGCGACCAGCGACGAGCGAATCCATGAGTTGGAGCGGGATGCCGATATGGGTACTCCCTCTCGCACGTATGGTTTTCCGCTAAGCCGGTCGCCTTACACCAATGTCGTGGCCGCGGCATTAGAGGTGAGAGTGAAACTACCTTCAAAATACAAAAAGGAGGAGAGTTGTTCTGTTTGTAAGTACAGTCGCCATCAGATATATCGAACCGACCAGGGTACTCACAAATATCTGAGCAGATTATTTGAAGTTGGTTAAAAACAAGTTAGGTCTAGTTTTATTAGTTACTTTTAGGTACTGTAAAATGTTCTATATCTTGAAACAGTGTTACAGACCTATAATTTATTGAATTTTGATGATCAGCAGCATCATCATAGTGGGATCGAGCGTGGGGATTACGGGCTTTTACCATGTCCATGGGCATTTTCATCTTTAACTTCATTCCGATGTTTCGAACACTTTACAGGGTTCGTGGTCTGCGGATGACTGACATAATTTTATTTCATGTTCTTGTGTAATTTATTTATTTATTAAAACAAAAGTTTACATGACATGACATGAAAAGCTTACAGCAGAACACCAATGCGTCATGAAACTAAAATTATACAACTAAAAAAAATAGAATACAAATACAAAATAGAATATAGAAATAAAAAAAAAAAACGCATTAATTAGATTTAGGCGACACAACTGCGTGGCTCCGTTGCGTCGTCTCAGCCGGCGTCGTAGGGTCGGGTAATCCTTGCGGTAACCGCGGTAAGCGGTAAGAAAATATTATTTTTCCGACATTTTCATTCAACTCTAGACCCAAATAGCCTATATAATATGATGTATTCTCTATCTAAATAAATAAAGTAAAATTCTCTAACGGAACTCTAAGACCTTTAGATTAATAACAAATCAGAGTAGCAATCACGGAATGTACACGTCAATAAGATTAGTAGTAAAATGATAGATCCGCCTTATCGCTGATAATCCGGGATTTAGTATTAAACGAGTGTTATCAGCACGACACAGCTAGCTACTGGTAGATAAATATGGATCAAGTGGTCATATCTATTAGGTATGTTGTTTTGATTTGTTATTAGTGAATTTCTATTCAAGAGCAATATTTAGGCAAGAGGTAGGGCGGGAAGGTTCTTGAGTGGCAGCCACGTACCGGAAGGCGTAGCGTGGGTAGCCCCCCACAAGGTGGACTGATGACCTGGTGAAGGTCGCAGGAGTCCGCTGGATGCCGGTGGCGCAGGACCGGTCATTGTGGCAATCTTTGGGGGAGGCCTATGTTCAGCAGTGAACGTATTTCGGCTCATATGATGATGATGATGAAGAGGTAAATGCCCATAATCGCCATGGCAATCGATTGGCAATCACAGTAGTATATCCACTGGGATGATGCTGCCCATCATTATTAGTATTTGATAAATGAATGGTCAAAATTCATGATTAAAATTAGGGTGTAAATGAGGACCGTTAGGTTTTTAGGGTCTTAAAATATTTAGGGGTTTTTACTATACCTAATTTGTTTTGACTTACTGTCTATGGATTTCTTAAATCAGACTACTTTGTTAATGGAACAAAGCACGCCTTCTTTGGAGTGACGCAGTGACAAAGATAGATGTAAGCTCTGAAATGGAATTCGAGATCAAAAATGTAAACAATTTATGACAATGACATGACATTACAAAGTCAATGTTAAAGTGACTTTCCAGGGGTATAAAACGTTTTATATCGAATGTAATTTTTAACACCTTTGTAAATTAACGTCGCATTTTGAGATTGGTTTTTTATTTTATTTTATTTAACACTTCACTTACAACTATACTTACAGCTACTAAACCTAAGACAATGTTTTATGTGTAGATGTAGATACCTACGCGAAAGTCAAAGTATGTTCGATACACAAAGTATAACAATCGTTAACATATTTTAGGATATGACAATAAAAAACATCCATCTGAGTGTCAACGGCTCCTGATTACAAAAATAAAACCTAGAAAATATGCTAGAATGATGTAAATAATCAACATAATCAATGTTTGAAAACGAATGTCGTGTTACTTTAATCTTTAGGATAGTCGTAGGGAACGAATTTCAGCCTTCATCTTAGTTACGATGGAATCCATTTCGATTAAAATATGAAAATGATTGATTTGTAGGTAAAAATACTAAAATCTGTATACTTTTTAATGCTAAATTTTAGGAGTAAAAATTCATAAAACAGTAATTTGGTGCACCCTCTTGGCTTTGATTCTTGAAGTACATAGTTGTAAATGCGAACCCTCTTAAATGGTTCTTAGTGTAGTTACCGTATTAAATTACGAATAAACTAGTTATTGTTATAACTGCGAACCAAATGTTTAAGATTTCTTATCATTGCCAGTAGTATAAATTAAACACCTTACATTTTATTAAAAGTAGCGAAATATATCAATAAAAAAATTATATATTTCGCTTAATGTTTTGTAGTAAAACTTTGTAAAATATTTAAAAATTCTGCGTACCGTCAGTGACGGTAAATACGCATTTTTAATAAGTATTTGAATGATTTTAGATTACCCCCCCTCTCGTGGTTATTTTTTTGTGGTGGTATCCCATTTGTTTACATTTTTGATCTCCAATTCGATTTCACACCTTAGGTACTATAGTACTACTTTTGAACTTTGCGGTAAAATTCCTTATAAAATTGATTTTTTTTTCTAGGAGAAATAACACCTCCGTATTTGAGCTCGATTTGCACGCTTAGCACATGATTGGTGCGAGATAGATTTCCCGTCTTTTACTAACTATATTAGTAAAACGGGGACGGATAGTCTATCTCGCCGTAACATACTGTCGCATCAATCATGTGCTAAGCGTGCTGTAAAATAATAGAGATATTATTGAGCACTTTTTCAGCAACTCAATTTATCCCACAATGTCGTAACGGATGTGCTTACCATAGAAAAAATCAACTGCGAAAGACTCTGGTTGTCACGGGTTTCGAACCCGCTTCCTCTGGATTGCCGATCCAACGTGCTTCCAATTACACCAGACTACCTTCCGTCGATCACAGCGAATTTAGTCAATGGTATTGTGAAGCTAATCACTAGCGACATCTGTACGTAGTGTTTCGAAGGTACTACAACCTTAAGCCACTCAAAGACGTGTGTCTACCACAATCGTCCGCAAACTGGACAACTCTCCGTTGCGTTGAATTTGTTATAGAGGGCGCTGTAATAAATTCATGATTAGGAAACATCAATTTGTTTTTTTTTAACTCAATTTATGTTAAACATTACAGAAGCTAAATAACTATTGACCAATTCTCACATTGTGAATGAGCCAAAGAACTGAAATATAAGTAGGGCATATTGTTAGCTGTAACATAAAAAGGACTGAAATATCGGTGAAAATACATAAGATAAGTCGTTTAGGAATGAACGCGCAGATTTTTGGCAGATACCAGGAATGAAGAAAGACGTAAGTGGAGGTACTAAATGGAGGGAGTTCGTCGAGAAATCGTCTGATATTGGTGGTTGGGACAGGTTACACTAAATCGAATCATGTGTCAATGATGAATACCTATATTGATTAATAAATAAATATCTTGGGACATATTACACAAATGGACCTAGTCCTACGGTAAGCTCAATTAAGGCTTGTGATGTATTGTGTATGTCGGTACCAGGCGCCGACATACACAATAATATTAGATAGATACATATAGGTAGATACTTAAATACAAACACAGCCATGACCAAGGAACAAATATTTGTGTTAAATAAGTACACAAATAAATCCCTCGCCAGGATTCGAACCAGGAACCTCCAGCTTCGTAGGTAGATTCACTAACAACTAGATTACGGAGGCTGTCATTTCCTACATTATCATCTATAGTCAGACGCTTCAAATTCTACTTACTATACCTATCTATTATAAAACACGTTTCAAGTCCTGTAGGAAGCAATTGAGAACAGGGACCCTATTAAGTCCCTTACGCCGTTTCAGAGTGGGCGCAGAATTCGGGCCCGGCGCCGGGCCGGCGGGCGCCGTCTGCGTCGCCGGGCCCGTCTGGCACTCTAGTCCCGCGGACGGTCCCGAGGAACACGCACCCTGTATAGTTTACGGGAATCTCGTGGGTTCGTGATTGGTGTGTGCATTATGTGTTTTTCGGATTAATTAAATGAGTGAGGAAAATATGAGTGTTTGATTCGGGAATAAAGAGCATAGTTTGTACAAGAAGTGAATGAATTTCCTAAATATGCACATTAGTAGCAAAAAAATGTGAGATGAGAGAAATTGCTGCGTGTTTTTTATATGACTAACGTCAAATTCTAATACATATTTGATAAGTAACGATTTAATGCACATATGAACGCTTTTCGTCACAAAATATAAAATTTTGGTGCATAGGTACCTACTCTTACCTACCTTCAAGTTCTAACGAAAATAGGCACACAAATACTAAAGCTTTTTAAGTTAAAGCTTTGCAAGCAGACCTGCTCGTAAATAACTTATTAAGAAATCCTTTTGTCCATAAATAATGAAGATAACATTACTATTCATAGCGACAATTGCCCAAAACGCAATATACGCCAAAAACACTAAACCAAAACCGGCAGATACTCGCTCATTAGAAGAAATCAAGAAAGATCTAGAAAAACACGAAGAGTATTTATTAGGCATCAGCCGGAATCGAACCAACTCAACTCCGCTGGGAGTGACCGATTTGGGCGAGAAACCGTATGTCAAGCCGCCAGTTAAACCTAAGAAGAAGTACAAGATCATTTATCCTGACCTGTAAGTAAATTAATGAAATGAATTTATTAGCACAAAACATAAGGGTCAAAGTTAAGGGAGTTAATTTTCTTATTAAACCCTTATTGTCATTTAAAGGCACTCCTTTCCTATTGAATTGTATGATAAAAATCACGACTACACTCCTACCAGTTGCTTACTAGTGGCCACAGGAAAAAGGGGCTCTACAGTTCAGCTGAACACGCACTTTTTCTTTCCTGTGGATAGTTAACAGTCTGTGGACAGGTAGTAATAATTTTTATCATACAACGCAATGAAAAAGAAGTAGGTACATCTTAATGAAGATAAGGCTTTCATAAGAAAATCGTTTTATAGGCCTTAACTTTTAGATTGTCCTCAATGTCCACC
The DNA here is from genome assembly GCA_025490895.1 of Thaumatotibia leucotreta. NCBI lineage: Eukaryota > Metazoa > Arthropoda > Insecta > Lepidoptera > Tortricidae > Thaumatotibia > Thaumatotibia leucotreta. The sequence continues at coordinate 86,777 of JALPQI010001621.1, read as the reverse complement.
GGGAAGACTCAGAACAGGGGTTTGCGTTTGACCCTAAAATTATATTACATTAAATACAAAGAAATCGAAGTTGTGCCAAAGGGTCCTCAGCTTGTTGTCACGTAGTGCACCGCAGGGCAGGGTACATTACGTAACGCTGATTTTCAATGAGGCCCGGATTAATGGATTTTAATAATTATAAATATCCCCTTAACGTATTTTTAACACAACCAGAAATCAATACAAAAAGCAGGTGGGTGAATCAACTTTTTTCTGTCTGTTATTCCCATGGTTACGGTCGCCTGAGTCACGCTGGTTTTATACAAAATCATGCTTTTTAAATCATGCAAACAGGCATGTAGTCCGTGATTGTAGGTGGCCAATTAAGTAAAGGGTTTATTAACACCATAAAAATGCACGTTTGCATAGTTTAAGTAGCATAATTTTGCATAAAACCAGCGTGACTCAGGCGACCGTAACCATGGCAATAACAGACAGAAAAAAGTTGATTCACCCAGGTCCTTTAATAATCCCAGAGGAATAAAGCAATGTAAATTTTTACTTTTTATTTTCGGTTTCTTGCCAAGTGGTAACATTGTGTATGTTAGTTACATAATCCTGTTTAATTTGTAAACTTAACTATCTATGTATTTTCGGTGAAAACTGCTGAGGAGCTAAGTGCATGTGTAATACAATAAGTAATTTTAGTTTTATTCAAAATTATGTACACTTAACTCTGTTTGGTATCCAATAAATAAATGAATTAATTAATTCATTAATTAACGGTGGAGATGACCCAAAAGGGCGTCTATCACCAATGTAATTGGGAATTTCAAGGTTTATTTTACGAGCAAATTTTTGATAGACCACACCGAGGCGGAGTAACCTAACAGTAGAAGTAGCATTATACTACTCAAATCAATTTGTGGGAAGATTGATTTGACAAGCTTTCACATTGTTCAATTTTCAAGGAAATCTCCCCTCGGCAGGAAGAAACGAAGTGTTACCTCACTGTCATACTTACGTACGAATTCACAAGTGCGAGAGAGAGGGAGAGAGACTTCCTTTGTGGTTCACGTTCGTTTATTTTATCATCTGCAGAAATGTATTTTTTTTATAATAATCTATGTACCTGGGTATATCAACTTTTTTCTGTCTGTTATTACCATGGTGGTCTTTTGCATAATTATGATTCTTAAACTATGCAAACATGCATTTTTCTGGTGTTAATAAACCCTATCCTTAATGGGCCATCTACAAACATGGACTATAATTATGCATGTTTACATAAATTAAGTAGCATAATTTTGCATAAAACCAGCGTGATTTAGGCGATCGTAACCATGGCAATAACGGATAGAAAAAGTTGATTCACCCGGTACATAGATTATTATAAAAAAAGACACATTTCTGCAGGTGATAAAACACGCTGCAGAGGCCCTAATGCGAACCACGAAGGAAGTCTCTCTGCCTCTCTCTCTCGCACTTGTGAATTCGTACGTAAGTATGACAGTGAGGTAACACTTCGTTCGTGATTCCTAAACCAAGGGGCCCCGGTATAAAAAGTGCTACGGGCCCCGCGCCTGTAGTACCCAAAATTCGAATAAATTGATGATCTACTTTGACTGCTTTTTTTAGCAAGGAGAATAGTTTATACTACGTAGTTTTAGAAAACATAAAATATTTGGCATGTGTGGGAATACATAAACATCTATGGTATAAGCTTTCAAAGTTAATATACTGCATGACGCTCCAACGTGTTATCTAAAAGTGCAATATTTACTCGTCGTTTTAAAATTGATTATGTACATGACTGTTATAGTGAAAGCTTTAATTATTTAAATGGAGGTACACAAGGGTATTTTCTATCGTTTTTAATAACATTTTATTATTTTCCCTGTCGCTTTTTTATTATAATATTTATTTTACGCGAGCCATCAAAACAATCAACGACGATTTCGATTTGAAAAATATTTCGAAGCTTTTAGTTTAGAAACCCTTCGAGTCCCTTAATGATTCATATGTCGTTTTGTAGCCTAGAAAGTGCTTTATCGTGAGCAAATGATAATTCTACCGAAGATTGCCGAAGGTCTTGGCGGTAGCCTTTTTACGAAACTAAAATTTAAGGACAAATAAGCGTACTTAATGATTTTTAAGAGCGAGGAGGGAGGAAATCAATTGCTCGATCTCACGTAACTTGTTTTTAGGGTACCGTAGTAAACCAGGAACCCTTATGGTTTCGCCATGTTCGTCTGTCCGTCTTCCGCACCATAGCTCAATAGCCGTTAGTACTATAGTGTGGGGTATCGTTGAATAGGTCTTTCAAAAAGAATAAGGGTCCCAAAAGAAAGTTTTTTTACCCACAAAATTTCAAGAATAACAAGTAACACTGATTTGCTCATTAGATTTTTGCTGACATCCGATCTATACATAACTGGTTTACGAAATTTACCTCACAAAAAGTAGGAATCTTTATTTAAAGCTTGTATTTCGCTTATTACAGATCAAATACAATCTTAATATAACATTACGTACTGTTTTTTAGACTTTTATTGCGACTTTTGAATTTTAAGCACTGTTCTTTGAACGCCTGACCACTGTGCAGCTGTCAGACCACAAACCAGGGGTTAAAGCGCCTCTTAGTACCCACAGCTTTTGAGCTTAGTGTGGGGCTAGGATAGATTTGTGTAAGACTGTCCCATGATATTTGATCAAAATAAGCACACATGCAGGTTTTTTGTACCAATATCATTATGAACTAGATCCCGAGTTTTGCTACGCGAAAATTGCCTTTGAGTCAGACGACTTTTTTCCTGTGGTTTGTAAATTACTTACTGTTTCACGAAAAACCTCAATAACACTGAATAATGACAATGACAATAAAGTAACTAAATATATTAATTAATTTTTCTTTAAATTTTAATCATGGCTCAATAGACATAGTTGTCCCTCAAGTATAAAAGTAAAGTTTATTAACTCAGGCACTGTAATTTAACAACGAAAAAATGTAATTTTCGTAGGTACCTACATGGTAGCGTAAACTATATTTTTAATTCATACATAATGTAGTTCATAAATTGTACAATAATTAACTATGTATGCACTAAACAAGTAATCTGCACAAAAAAAGTTGATGGCCCCCTTAGAAGCTTTCCTAATTTATTTATTAATGATTTCAAATTAATGTTAACTATCCCACAGCATTAAAAAATGGGCTCAAAACATCGCCAAAAAGCTCCACGCAACAGAAGAATACGTAGTACGGCGCGAACACCTACTCTCGCACTTCAAAAACTTGAAGACAGGAAAGAGAGATGGTGCTAGGATCGTCGATAAGGCTGCCAAGGCACTCTCGGACCTGCTGAAGAAGAGGGCTGATGCTGCTACAGCTATCATGAGGAAGGCTGAACAGTTGCAGAGCAAGAGCAGAGCCCCTAAGGATTATCAGTTTAAATACAGTTATGTAAGTTTTGACATCCGTTCCTAGATGACACAGTTGACGATAAATAATTTGATTGGTCATAGCTAATAAGCGTAATGAATTTATGAAAAAGCATCATTTTTAAAACTTATTGTGAAAGTATTCTAATAGGAGGTGCAGGCATGTATTGCTTGTCCTTAGAGAATGGTCAAAGGCGCCAGGCCTTGTAAAGGATTGCATATACCCGAGAAAATTTACTGGTGGTTGCTAACACCTCTCGGCCACCCAGAGGTGCAAGCATCAGCTGCGAAAGCACGTGGGTTCGATTCCCACCTCGGACGTTGGTGATCTTGGTCGTTTTTTCTTTAGTATATGACATCCAGTATTTATAATTCATCATTTATACATTTTGAAAATGTATCGAACAGAAATGCGATCATTTAACAAATAAATGCAATTAATTTAACAAAATAAATCCCATTCTGCTCTGAACGCGAGCGTGGATCCTACGCGAGCGCATTGCGGATTCGGCTCCACACTTTCATCCGCGGCTTTGCACCGCTATTCGCTCAAGAGTGGGGAGCGGCTAGAAGTATACCTAGAGAGTTAATTAATAATTTTTGTTTTAACCGTAGAACCTAGGCAAGGTAAAGCCGTACCCGTCCAAGCCGGACGGGCTGGACTACGCGCACGTGAACCTGCTGACCTGCCGCAGCCAGAACTACGAGCTGCTACACAGCAGCCGGCACTTCCACGCCGACATGTCGCTCAACTCCAGCAGCGTGCATGTCGCCACTGAAGTCTATGATTGCGGTATTATTTATGATTAAACGAACTTACCTTAAGTGAAGTTCTATCATAATTATCTGACTTGCTTCCGGATATTGTGAGACTACAGAGTGTTTATTAATAGTCTAGAAGACGAAGCAAGGAAGATAATTAGTATTATTTGAGGAGTGTCTTTTCAAAAAGGCTTTTTGCCACTGCGTCAACAAGGACTATTTTTTCTGTTTTTATAAGAGTAATAATCTCTATTGACAAAGTGGAAATAAGCCCTTTTGAAAAGGCAGTCCTCATTTTAACCACGTCATTCGGCAAAATCACCTGTTCCGATTTTATACCGTCCTAGCCCTCTTCGGCTACGGCGACTGCGTTCTATTGCTGAGAGCGTCGCTGATGAGCTCTTAAGGTGCATTCAGACCAAAAGAGCATTCGCTGTTCTAACCCCCCGCTCTGCGAAATTCGATCGTTACACAAAACGTGATTGGTTGATTTCGTAGAGCAGGGGATAGATCAGCGAATGCTCTTTTGATCTGACTGCACCTTTAGGGTCACCTATTGCGAGTGTATAGCCGATAGGAAATAGCCGATTTTTGCAACGAATGTGCCCACACTCGCAACAAGTTAGCACCCTTCCGATATAATTATAATTAATGGCCATGGCCGCATGCGGTCTGGCCTTCAGCTCGTCGCACTTAGCATCAAGCTCTGAGCGTCGCGTCGCCAAGCTTCAAAGTTAAGCACCTACAATATGCCTCCACTTAGAGCGGTCACTGGCTACACTCTTAGATACCCAACCGATCATATTTGGCGATTTTGTCTTCTGAGATCCATTGATCCTCAAGTGAAAAGTGTTAGTGTAATACCACAAACTTGTTACTGTTTATTTTCAGACCCAGACGTTCTCCGAGACATGTACTGGTCCGAAGCCCTGGACACGGTATTCCGGGACAACTATAGGAAGGACTCCTCGCTTGGCTTTCAGTATTTTTGCAGTGCCAAGGGTTTTTTGAGACACTATCCAGGTATGCATTTACTTGCACACCCTGTTTTTATTTTATAAGTGAAATTTCTTATGCTGTTCTACAAAATAATATGTTGCTAAAATATAATTGTATCAACATGTATTTGCAATTTTGCATGCGTTTATCTACAACTGGATAAGGCGAACTAATGTTTACTTTCTGCATATAAATCATTCTTATTCTTATATTCCAATAATTTGACTATGAACACTATCTCTTAGGTATGTCGTTGTCATAAAAGTGACGAAGTCGAGTAGCTTAATTCGTCCAAGCTGTAGCGAAACGATTGACACATTATAATGTCCCTTATATGACAATGACATAGAGCAGTTCTCGGTACTGTTTTGGATACTATTACGGGATTTTCATGTGAATATCATTCCAGTGAAATTGGGCTTGTCCTATAGGGGGGGAGGGGGTCCAAGAAAACATCACGAAAGATCACGTTAGGGGGGGGGGGGCGGGGGGTGGTTACAAGGAGACCTCACGTGTATTATTCTACGATGAACGAACTAAGAAATATTGTTAATTTCGGCGAGCGAACGTTAAAAGTTGAATGAAAAAATACACGTGAGACTGCTAAAGGGGGGGAGGTCAAAAAGTAGCCGAAAAAACCTCGCATGATTTATGCACGAGCCCATTTATGAGTTTCCATATTATTCGTTCTAAATAATTTGAAGTTGGAATATTTCCCAGCTGCTTCCTGGGAATCCATGCAGAACCTGGACTTGCCCCTGGAGCAGGAGGATGAAGAGTACCTGGACAACAGCCCCACTGGAGTGTACGACTGTCGGCTGCGGCCGTGGTACGTCAGCGCCGGTGGGGCGCCGCGAGACATCCTCATCATGTTGGACGCTTCGGGATCTATGTACAATTCATCTAACAAGGTAAGTTATATCGAGTACATCGTCAGCCTGTGATAGACCACTGCTGGACGTAGGCCTCTCCTATTAATTATGCGTATAGGCGCATTAGGAGGTAAATGCCCATAATCGCCACGCTCGTCTACTACGATGACGTAAGCATTCGATAATGTGTCTACTATGATGACGCTGCTGCCCATCGTCAATATTTTATCACATAATGGTCAGTGACACTTCAATCCCTTAGTCGACTCTTACGACACCCGCAGGAGGAGTTGGGGTGGTGACAAAATGTATTCTTACTGCCGTCACCACACGGCCAACAAGGTAAGTTATAGCGAGTAAAATTACCCAAATGAGTCTTGGCCAGAATGCATCAAATTGGTAATCTGGAGTTTGCGCAGATCCGCGCCACCGCAGCGATATGTAGGGCGGCCAAAGAGCGTTGACCTTGCGGGCAACCGAGGTATGCATGTTTGACCATACAATCCGGCAATGCACCGGGTGACCTAGCCGATAGTCTGTGGGCTTAAGTTATAGCGAGTAAAAAAAATTATAATTTATAGTTGTTTCCTAGAAATCCATGCAAAACCTGGACCAGTCCCTGGTACTCTTCGTCTAGCAGGAGGACGAAGAGTACCAGAACAACAGTTCCACTGGAGTATACGACTGTTGCCTACGACCGTTATAAGTCAACGGTATATTCAGAAAGAGTGTGTTAAAGTTAAGTACAGGCGGGAAATATGCCACCGTGGTCGCCATGTTTTACTCGTATAAAACATCACTGCATCTCATACAATATGTTCTTTAATTAAATAATCGTTTTATTCGTTTATAAACTCTCTCAAACAAAAGTTATACTTCAAAAATTGTTACATGTCAAAGATTTCGTTCGGAACTAAGTTGTTTTCAACATTACCCCGTATAAGAGCTTTTTCCTTTTACTTTTTATTGTAAAAATCGAATCAGTAATCCTGATTTGAAGGAGTTCAAGCAAATTCAGATCTGGAAAAATCAGAATTACGGGATTTTATTTTCAAAAAACAACCATCACCGTTTTTTTACTGGTTGCATTATTTCATTGCCCAAAGGTTGTCTGGAACAGATCGCTCTTTAGCGATAAGACCGCCTGTTGTGTTACCTCTACCTTTAAGATTCGATTTTTTTTGTTATCTTCTTTTTATGTTACGAGGTGTGCAATAAAGAGTATTGTATTGTATTGTATAATATTATTTGGTTTAAGGTAATATCCGAGCAGTTCATCCTCGCTCTACTCAGCGCGCTCACCGATGATGACCAGATCAACGTGCTGCGGTTCAACATCACCGTCACTCCCATCATCCCCTGCTTCGGCGAGGACATGCTCATATCGGTCAGTAGACTCAGTAGTATCAGTAGCTATACAGCCAGATTGATTAAGGTACTGAGCCTTAGCGGACCTGTAAGCTTTAATTTCTTTGATTTATGGTTAGTATTTTGATTAACAAAAATATATATTTTTTATCTGCGTTTTTCGGGAATCGATTGAAATAGGCATTCGCTTGAAGAGAACACCTAAAAAAGATTTATGATAGCTGAATGAGGTTCTGGGGACCAACACCTTGAAAAAAGATGAATACTGACTAATAACAACAATACGAATACCTACTGCTTACAAAGCACTTACAAAGCTTCAATCGGAACCAGTTGAAAATCGGCATTTGTTTGTAGTGAACAATATAGCAGGACAGACAAACAAATTTTTGCCAAACTCTGAACTGGAAGATTTCTGCTTCAGTTCTTTTGCTTTGGTCACTGATAATTAATGCAGTTAATTTAATATTTGATTGCTGCAGGCGAACCACATAAATACAGCTGCTATCATGGCCTCTATGAAGTACTTGAAGTTCAAGAACGAGACCGACATGACCGTGGTTTTGACGCACGCGGTACGGACTTTACAGGAACAGGTAAAATTATATTTTAATTAGTTTAATTGCTTCTTTGACAATTAATTTGAAGTTATTGTGATTTGTTTTTATTTTTACCCAAGTAGTCACACTACTTGATAGTAAAAAATATAAATATTGGATGTCATATATAATGGCTTTGATATTCACCTCGGACGTTGGTGATATTGGTCGTTTTTTCTTTGGTACATGGCATTAAATATTTAGAATGAATTTAGTTAAATATTTGGTCGCGTCACCTCCGTCATTATGAGATTATTCCATAATTATGTACCTATAATAATTTTCAATCTTAAAATTTGTGAAGAATCTTGAATCAACTTGAAGACTAATAAATAATATTCGTGAGGTTTTCACAGTAAGTATTTATGGATATAGGAAACAATTTTTTTTTTCAAATACTTTGACAAAGTTATCAAATGGTCAAGTTAACATTTTGGCCTATTTGCAGGTCTTCGAAATATGTAGAGTGTGGAGTATATTTGGTATTTTGTTTCTAGCGAGAAAAAACCGGCCGCCGGCGGCCGTGCCAGCAGGCTATCGTGCTCATCACGGACACATTCAACGAGAACATGACCGAACTCATACAACTACTGGATCCGGATGGATCTATAAGGTAAGCTTGAGTTCATTCCAGAACAGAACACAAATAAAGTAATGAAAAAACTCTCTGAGCGGTACCGTAGCCGTCCCTCAATTTTGTTAAGAGGATATAGGGGCTGCCATTTTTATACAAACGTATTCTCCTGTTACCGCCTTAGATATTTACATTTTAACTAGTTTTTTTTAGTTATTGAATTTACTTTTGCCATGCCCGTGTCGGTATATTTTGCCTTTTTTGATATTCTTATTATTATCAAAACTAGAAGCCTTCAAAAACTACAAAAATAGCTAAATTATTTAATGCGTTCCCAGATACTCAATATTTTTAGTGATCTTAGTTATCTACTATTTGAATATGTATTTTTGTTACATTTAGTTATCATACCAATAAGCATCTCAATTATCACATTCAAGGGTTGCTATTTATACCGCATCTCTTTGTGTTTTTTTTTATTCCTCAGGTATTTTTGTTTCTAAGTATTTAAGTTTCTATATGTAATATCTATCTAATAAACAAATCGTCGCTTATTTCCCGCAACTATAGTATCAACCTTTCCAGGTTGTACGTGATCTGGTTGCACGACCCATTCGGCGTGCGCGACAACACCCGCGAGTACAGCATGCAGCTCAGTTGTACTAGGGACGGTTACTTCGCAGAACTCACCACCCATGCCGATGTTACGGAGCAGGTTAGTTAAAAACCTTTAACTGTGTGTGAATTTTTCATCAACCGTGCCCGTATCGTCATCAATATAAAAATACGCCACGCATAACGGATCTTGCATTTGAATGGGACGAATTTATTTACCGTAAAAACCTAATCAGACGTTTATCTTATTTATCAGACAATAGCGAGGTGAGCTTAACATTGACTGTCTGATATATCAGAATACGGCTGTTAAAAGGTTAAAGGTGTCGTTGGCTACCGTATTTCTTTATGTCTTTCCTTAAAATGTTTACGCTTGAGCACCAATTAGGTAAGTAGAGTAAGTATTCTAGATTTCGAATTCCCTTCCCACTGACAATGTTCCCACGTTATAGAAAAATAAGGAAAGCATTCAACGAAGTGAGTAAAACGTTAGACGATCTTGGAGTAACAATACATTTTTTTCCACTTCAGATCCTCATAAACAAAAAGTGGCTGCTGATTTCTTTCTGTAGAAGAAAATAAAAAAATTACGGCAATTTTTTGATTTTTCTCTTTAGTCTTTATCTTTAGCCATGAATGAAATGTATTTTTTCAGGTTTTGAATGAATAAATGAATTTTAAGGTACATTCATACATGTATCTGAGGTAAATATTTTACATTCATTGATTCTTCTTCAGGTTTTACGTCTCCTGCGAGTGCTGGAGCGCCCTCTGGTGGCGCAGCGGAAGGAACGCCTGACGGTGTTCAGCGATGTGTACGCGCATGTCGAGGTACTTGGAGGTATACTGCACATGCTCATTGGCATGCTAGTTAAGCACACAGCATGTGCTTTATATGTGCAATGTTTTGACGAGGTCTATAACAATAGTTAATGTATTTTCATAGTTCAATTACATGAATCTCACAATTCTGACAAGGAAATTGAATCATTTAAAGCAGGCAGCAAAAGCTTCGAATATTTCTAAAGAAAGAATCCATGAACATTCCTCTTTTTGACATAACTAAAGCTTTTGACTTTGTATGCGATTAAATTTTCAGCAATAAACAATTTAAAACTAATTTGAGGAACCTGGAAAATGAGCGACTTAAACGTTGTCGACGGAAATTAGCAAAAAAAAATCGAATAGAAGATTTTATTTTCTATAGAGACTGATAATCTGTAAAATATACTGTTGGTGTCTCTCAGGGCAGTTTCCTAGGGTGGCTACTATTTTTGCTACACTTTGATGTAGCAGAAATAGTATTCAACCCTAGCGGGCTTTTATATACCATCGAAATTAACTACCATTTACGTACATAATTAATCAATTGTAATCCAAGACCACTAAGGACCGTATCGAATTATAAGTAGACAAGATAAAAGTGACACAACTTTAATATTAAGTAATATTTTGAAATAAAACAAAAAATAAATTAAAATATAACACTTTTTCTAGAACTATGTTCTAAAGAGACTGCCATAGGACCCCTATTTAGCCGTCAATCTTACTTTCTTCTGGGTGTCCTTCATTCGATTTCGGACGACAACATTTGCTATATTCCTGACACCCTGTTCCACTTTTTTTTTAAGTCGTCGGCTGATGTTGCAGCTCTGGCATTTTTTGAAGCTGCCGCTTCATAAAAGCCAAGTACCTTTCGATTGGGGGCACTTCAGGGCACTTGGAGGGATTCATGTCTTTTTCGACTATATCAACCTTGTTTGTTTTATGCCATTCAAGGGTGGCTTTCGAGTAATAGCATGACGCCAAATCAGGCCAAAACAAAGTAGACATCCTATGCTTTTTAAAAAGAGGCAGCAGTCTTATTTTTTAAATACTCTTCTTGGTATACTTCAGCGTTTAAACTACCTGTGGTGAAAAAAATATTGAAACGCATGCTACGTTGTCAAATTGCTTGCCATACGAGTATTATTTACCAATTTTTTCAACACTGATGGCTGTATCTTGTTTAGAGAGAATTTTTCCAGCGGGCATGGTACAATACTAAGGTCCAGGGCTCGCTTATAAATCTAGTTTGCAGTACATTACGTCGTCCATGATAATACATTGCTTTTTCTTAGTCAGCACATGATCATACAGTTTACTTGTCCGTTTTCTAACTGATACAACTTTTTTCATCTCTTTTAGGTTGTTTCTGTTTTTTATGTCTTTAGATTACGTCTCTTTTTAATTTTTTGTATCTTAAAAGACGGAGTTTTCGCTTTTTTGGTAGCATTGGACAGAAAGAGTTGGATTTTGTGAAAATATTCGTACTACTTTCTTATGCAACGCTGGGTCTCATGGTCCCTGTTTTCTTCCACTCTTGGGCAGATATTCTAAAGTAAAAGTGTTGGCGAACTTATTTATCGGTTTGTATATGCCTGCAGAAGTGAACTTATACTTTTTAACGAGCTTTCTTATTGTTATGCCCTTAATTTTACACCAGTCGTCCAAAATTATTTTTCGTGTCTCTAAGTTAATCAGATCCCTTTCATTGATTTTAACGGAATGACATATTGTTTCTGACCTTAAATCATACCCATTAATATCATTCATAATATACTGAACAGTTTTTGTTATATAAAGTTGAGTATACGTATTTATAGGGCCCTAAAGTTGTCTACTTACATTTAGATACGGTCCTTATGCTGCTGTGAAGTTGATAAGTAGTAAATTATTATTCTACAATTGAACACATTGGACAAACTTTGAATTTAAAAGCTACACTATGAATATTTAAAAATAATGTAATCGAATATTTATAGGATCCCCGGCGAAGTGAGGTCCACTGGATTGAAAAGGAGAACATAGAGCAGAAAGACCGATACATCGCTCTCCGGCGAGACAAGAAGAAACTGCTGGACCCGGCGCAGCTAATGAAGGATTACATGCACTCGGTCAAACTTGTGAGTACAGCCACCATCAGATATAACAGTACCGAAAAAAAGCTTATCATATTTGTAATTGTATTAATGGAATATTTCGAAAAATTAGATGTTATGCCATGTTGTATCATAATAACGACCATATTTACATAAAATTACATCCCAATGTACTAGGCATCAGACAGCCATGTCAGGATAATGAGAAAATTCCATTATGTAACATGTACTCTGGTATGATCGAATCGTTATTTTTATTTTTTTACAGGGTGCTCGTTTTGATTTGATAGGGGTTTATGGGGATGAACAATCGATCTAGTTTGGCCTCATCTTTGCAAAAGCTCTTTCAAAGCTCAGCTTTCAAAACTCGGTTGTTCTTGCCTACCGCGAACCGCAGACATCGAAATTTTGGGGATTTGTTTGTGTCATTCCCACGAAGGAGTCGTTAGAGTGATAGAGAAAAATTGCCGCAATTTGGGGATTTCATAGTTCGCGGTAAGGCCGCAGGTCCTATACCTCCTTTGAATTTGAACCATAAATCGTATTTTTATTTCAGAATGAATACGGCCAATACTACGAAGGGCTTGATGTAGACTATCGTTTGCAAATTAGTGTCTCAGTACCTGTGTTTGAGAACACTACCTCGGAGGTATGTATCATTGATTTATGCAGCCCCTCGACACTTCATACTATGGTAAATTATGAAAGCATTTGGTACCAACATTGAGATATAAAAATAATCTTATAGAATTAAAATGCCTACTGTTGCATTCTATTAGCACATAATCATACTGGCCTTCAAACTTAGACGTATTATACTTTTATTTACCACCTAAATAGGTAAAACGTCAGTGTCAGAAACGTACCGTCATAATTGTTTATTGTGAAAGCGGATCCCGGGTTCATGTTTTTATTGTGTTTTATACAAAATATTTAAATGTTTGGGGTAAATGGGGGGCAAATTAATATGGAAACGTGAAGTGTGTGGTGTTCGGCGTGGATTAAAACGAACTTCTGGCGTATTTTTGCCAACATTTCCTCTTGATCCAGGCAGGTCAGTATCAAATTATTTTATATTAGTAGCAAATTATTTTTTCATTTCATAATTGAATATATAATTTTTAACTGCAAACGATAACAGTTACTAATGAAATAAAAAATAATTTAAATGGCGAACGTCTAAATAAGGCTAGCTAATGCACAAATAGAGTGCAACAAAATTTATCGATAATCGCTTTATTTCAGATGTATATTATCGAAGAAGAGGATCGGACGGAGAACGAATACAGAAGAGAGTATCACCTTTTAATTCATGAAAACGATTTTGAGAAGCAATTCGAAATAGATTTAACAGGAACTGAAAATCAACCCATTGTATATTTAAGTGGTTACATTGCTTATAGACTCCTGAAAAACAAAATCGCCACTCCATAGTATAATATTTACGATTGGGCCCATAACCTACTAAGAAAATGAAATAAAAATATCTATACAATAAAAATATTTTTGTGTTATATTAAATAAATAAATAATAATAAATATTGTGTTATAGCCTTATTTTATTTTACCCTTTCATTATTTTATGGTAATAAATTCAGTATTACGGTAGGTGCAGCAAAATTATTGCACTTTTATCGATATCGATAAACAGTAAGTGTAGTGAGTGTCGAGCTCTAGTGTTGCTTTTTTTAAGTTGGTAGTATTGACATTGTATTGTGTACGTTGGCACAAAATGCTTTCATAATTCGGTTTTAGGCTTGTTTGAGAGTGCCGTCTCTTAAAACGTAGTGATTTTATTATCTTTGGATTTATGTATGTAACGTTCCCTCTCCTCTGTAACTTGATCTGCGAGGCGGTAATAAAGGAGATTTTGCTGCTACTATCATATTTATAAAGTATTTATCCAAAGAACCCCTTTTAAATGCCACTAAATTCTAATGGATTGGGGTCATATTTTTCTGTGCACGTATTTTTCTTCTTACGTGTTTCTATTTCATTTGCATCAAAAAGTATCACATTTTCGTTCTTCTCAATTTCAAGTTCAATATTTAAGTCCTTACTTATTATTCCTGTTAATAATGTGTTCAATATTTTATTTGTTTCAGAATGTCACGATTGTTCTCGCCGAGGTAAATTGAACTTATTTGAATCTATATGTTTTTATTCACTCTATGTAAAATGTATAATTAATTCGTTTAACTGTTTTTTCTCTTATAGGAATTGCAAAGAAAATCAACACGAACGGTAAGTAGGTACCTTTATGGCCTTTACGGCTATTACCTTTAATTTAACTTGTAACACATAATTAACATAGAAGTATAAAGGTGTCTCCAAATCAATCGACGCGGATGTCGGGGATTGGCTTAAGACGGCATAAAACGCTTTTTATGTCGACGGCATAGATAATAGCGAAAAATCCGATGACGCCTCGACCGAACCGATACGTGCCGATTCAACGTATTTTCGCTCTTATACCGTCGAGATAAAACTTTTTGCGACAGGGTTAGGCGTGTCGATTAAATTAGAAAAACCCTAAAGTATTAACGTCGAGTCGGACTATTAAAATGAAAACCATATTTTTCCTAAAATGACTGAAAATAACTTTGATATTATTAGCAAACTGTCAAAATTCTAATTCCGGTTTTTACCACTTACAAGGTGAACTATGATCAAAGAGTGAATTAAATGGATGAAAAACATTTTTGTTTCAGTACCCAGTCAACCGGCTACTGGGAGTCGCAGGAGTCGATATTCCTATCGATCACTTGAAGCTGGTCCTGCCTTTCTATCATGTATGTGGGTAAGGCCGCGGATTTTGACGAATTCGGAGCTTAAAATTTGTCTTGCTCATAAAAAAAAACTGATAACATCTAGAGAACTCTGATCAATTTTAAAATATTCCCCTATGCTCAGTTACATGTAATCAAATGAAATAGCTATTTTAGCTCTTTATTTAAAATTAATAAATAAATATTTCTGCCAAAAACGTAACGAAAGTCGAGTAATTTTTTCGACTACGAGTACTTAAAACCTTTTTTTTTAATATTATTAGACTTGTCAGCATTAAATGTTTGTTTTTAAACCAAATTATAATGATAAACGATTGCTTCGTTCATTAAGGACTTGTGATATGTGAACAATTTTACTGTTTTCTTTCCCTTTACTTTTTGGGTCACCAATTCCAAACTTACGTTACGATACTTTCGTAACGCTTTTTTAAGGTAATATTTAAGCCAATGCTGGTAGAAATTTGTTTATCGGCAATAGCAACTCTTATTCTAGTAGGGCGACACCAATAAGCACACTCACTCCCATTAATTCGTTAACAAATGGTTGTCACAGTGCACGCGGCGAAAATTTTAGCAAAAAACGTCTAAAGTGGTAGTGTGATTTTCACGGTAAGTAGTGATTATTATTAAACGGCTGTTTTTTCATACGAAAGGGTTTAGTTTTAAACGTCAGTAGCATGT
Organism: Thaumatotibia leucotreta; assembly: GCA_025490895.1. Lineage (NCBI taxonomy): Eukaryota > Metazoa > Arthropoda > Insecta > Lepidoptera > Tortricidae > Thaumatotibia > Thaumatotibia leucotreta. The sequence continues at coordinate 71,177 of JALPQI010001621.1, read as the reverse complement.
GTTATTATGTTCAGATTGCAATTATTTACCAAGATAATCAACCTTTTTTCAAATATACGTTACACTTGTGTTACGAATACGTTACATTTTTACAAAACGTAACGTATTTTTTATGTTACGTAACGAAAATATGTGGTAAAGGGAAGTGGACACAGAAATTTACTAATTTAAATCAGTTTTATTAGATTTTGAATGACAGCATACTGTAACAAGTGTTTGCGAAACAAATCAAATTATTTTGTTATTTAGGTAATTTGATTTGCGTTTTCAGAAGTAATCAGCTTTTTCCAGTGGGTAATTTTACCCCCCTAGGGCTAATGAAATACAGTATAATTATTAACGCGTTTATTAGTGTGGGGGGCGATCCTCGCGCAGGCGACTTTCTTGCGCAAAGGATTGCTGTCGCAATCCAGCGCGGGAATGCCGCCTGCGTGCTGGGCACCTTGCCCAGGGGGCCAAATTTAAATTTATATTTATAGTTAGTTTTATTTTTACTTAGTTTAATATTTGTAGTTAGTTTTATTTTTAGTTAGCCTTAATTATTTTTCTGTTTTTGTATATTTTATGATTAAATAAAATTGTGTTTATTAGTGTTAATTAATAACAGTTCATTTTCCATTTAAGCATTTATGGTGATTTATTTTAGTTTATTTAGTTCCAAAGATTATGGCATTAAAACATTTGTAAATACTGTTAATTTAAGTAATTACTAAGTATGAGAAATTACATTATATGGGTTGATTATTATATTTGATTAAAACAAGTATTTAGCGAAAAAAAATTGTTTTTTTTTACTACCTTTATTTAATAATTGTTCATACCAGTATGAGCTGAGCTTTATAGTAACTTTCGTTGCGTTTTATGGTAACGTAACGTATTTTTTTTATGTTATGTCTATGTCACATTCGTCAAAATCCGCGGCCTTACCCACGTACCATTGCCACCACAAGTACCTACTTTAAGTACTAGGATCCTTGATCTATCGTGATTTTTTATGTACAAATTATTTGCAATCGACCTTTAAATTAAATAAGGAATTCCCCGCCTTAAATCCAATATTAGTAAACTTTTTAACTAGGTATCTACATATTCATGTAGGTACTTAAAATACCTGTGTTGTTCATTTCTGTGGTGACAAATAATATGTAGATTTTATATCTCTAGTATCTCTACGAAGAATTCTAATGCAATACGGAATATTTTGTATGACATGACACACCAGCTGAGATTAGATTAATCACTATACTCCATTACACGACATTCAATATTAACATCGTGCTATGATAAAAGCAGTGATTTCATAGATAAACCTCTATCGGATGTGTTTTTGTGTTATCTCTACAAGTGTACATACACTATTTAAATCACGTGTTACGCCATGCCTTAAAATAAGGACGACCATCTATCAGGAAAGTCCGTCTACCAACTGATTTCCGACCCTATTGAACAGTATAAGCCGCATATGACGGACTTTCCTCCATAATAAAATATGCCAGACTTAGTCGCACTGATGTTACCTATGTATTCAGAAATTTCAATTCATTTTCAGAAATTTTCAATTTTCATTTGACAGCTCCCGTAGCATATACGTTCTCTGCCAGGTGGTAGTGGTACGTAAACTATGCAATTCGTTAGTAGAATCCAAATAAAAATTGAAACAAAATATGGCTGACTTTTCATAGCATTATATTTGACGTCTCCTTGGAGACATATCGTGAAACACGTTCGCAGAAACTGGGAAAAAGATCAGGTTAAAGAAGATTGTGTAAAAAAAAAAATCACCAAAATCGGTTCACCCAATCGAAAGTTATGAGGTAACAAAAAAAAACTTACAGTCGAATTGACTCCTCCTTTTTTGAAGTCGGTTGAAAATAGATCCAATCAGGGTTTTCTGAAATGACGTTCACCAGGGCGGCAGCGCTGAGACGTCAGGTCCAGAAACTTGTCTAAATTCTCAGAGCGCCTATAGTTTCGTGTTTAACTGTTTTGTATGAGTTAATAAAATTATATAAAAAAAATACCTTTTAGTTTTAGTATTTCTCTGGAGCTAGATAATTGTGTTTCTTAGCGGAACCTTACGGCTAAGTGGCGCCAACTAGTGGTATACGCTTTCGAGAAAACCCTCATTGATTAAAATATGTCTATATGGTTTGATAAATGTTTGTTCTTATTTGATAATATTGTTTTCTTCAGTTGGGTGCCGGTGCTACACTGTTCATAGTAGACCATAGAGGAAATATCGTGCTGCACGAAAATTTGAAGCCAACGGTAAGAGTTTGAATCCTTAATTACAAATTAAATGTAGTATAGCACATAGGTACATATTAACCACCTTATTCATAAATGTCTCCTAACTTACGGCCCGGCCACGACATTGGTCTAAGGCGACCAGCAGCGAGCGAATCCATGAGTTGGAGCGGGATGCCGATATGGGTACGAGAGGGAGCACCATACGTTTTCCGCTAAGCCGGTCGCCTTAGACCGATGTCGTGGCCAGGGCATTAGGGGCTTGCTAAAAGAAAAGACTACCTATAGAGATTAGGCGTTGCGCTCAATATCTAGCACAACGAATCACTCAGGCCCTAGTAAAAAAGGGTACGAATAAACTCGCCGCGCCGGCCACAATGGTTTGGTACATTACGAATGCATGTGAATTAAACGTACCTACCTAATATACTCTTTTTCACAAGCTTAGGGGAGTTTCAATAGGGCCACAGAAGTAGGTATAGCTAGACTATCTGGCTTGAAAATACCTACGGTCGGCCTTCAGACCGCACTTTTGTTTTATTTTTTTGCTAAATTTAACTTAATCTAAATACTAAATCTATTCTACTGACCTTCACTAGTACTCCATTCACAAATTATCCATAGCAAATTCTTCCTCGTACAGTTCCTCCTCGAAGTGTTCTCCTCAGAGTTCAAACAGAATATAATTAAACATGAAACTCACTACTTAATATGCAAACGATTGTCTTCACCCGCGATGGATTGAATTGGCACGATACAAACAAAGATGCATAATCAAATAATCAATGAATATCTAAATAATATTTTCGTAGCATGTGCTCACGCTTTTTCATCGAAACTGTCATAATTGTCACAAAGTTAACTCGTGAAAAGAGGTTTTTGGTCTTTTTGCACACAAAGCCTTGAATAAGGGAAATAATAGGTAATTATTCTTGTTCCAGTTTATGACGACATTTCTTACTTATTTTATATATTTTATTGTCATTGTCAAATTATGTTTCTACATAAAACAAATAGTGTTACTGTTGCCTACCTACTTACAATAAAGTTCTGTGCTATATCTGGCCAGTCGCTCTATGTTATCCCGCCATCCGCCTGCGGGGTTTGCCGGGTCTTCGCTGTGAGTTATGAGGCACCCATACCATTGATGTCTTGGCCCATAAATCGTCCGGGATGCGGCAGAAATGACCAGCCCAGTCTCACTTCAGCTTGGCCGCTTTCCAAGCTACATCCACTGAGGCAAATGTACCAGTGGATGACACTATAAGGAGCGATTTCATGCATTTTTGTACAAAACTACGTAATTGTTAAACATATAGACTAATTGTGTATACAAATTTATAGACTGGTTCCTCCTTTATGTTTTTGGAAAAATAAATTGTATATAACTAATACTGTTACGCTATAATTTCACTTTTCCGCGATGTCTCAAATTGTACCAGTGAATGACTGGCAATATTTTGAATGTCGCAAAGTATGACTATGAAAAAATAGGATTGATGTCCCAGTAAATGACATAGCATTGCATCACGTTTTACAATTGATTACCTCAACTGCAGGTAAGTTTATGCTACTGGCAAACTTATAAAATAAAAAAATAACTAAAACGAGGTAGATATTTATTAAATGTTGAACAAAACTTTCAATTGCGTTATTAAAACTATTTTTACTACACACAGTAACTACTAAAATATGTTTTTTTCTTCACATAGTTTGTACTTGCTCTCGATTTTTGCCATTTTTCGTATTCAGATACGTTGCTGCTTGAAAAATATATTTTTTTCTACCTATATAGGTACGTATTTTTGTAGTAGGGACTTTTTTGGATTTTACTTTTAAGGAAATGAATATAGGGCCAGCTGTAGTATCAAATTATGTTTATTTACAGTTAGTACAAGCTTCGCCTTTTTTCACGTTGTCATAGGTATATTTAGATAATTTTAGGGACATGTTTTCATTACAAATGCTTGTAACCAATGGATGACACATAGTTATGACCCAACGAATGACATATCAGTAGGCACTGTCATTCACTCGATCTCCATAGAAAAACAGTATATGACACCCATGTCAGACACTACTCACATGGTCGATAGAAACCTGTGTTTTTTAGAATAACTAAAATACAGGGTGTTTTTTTTTCGACCGTTCAAATTCTACGTAGTGAATGTGTAGGTCATACTGACCAACTTTTACTATGGGGACAAAGTCGAAATCGCGAAAAAAAAATCAGCTGTTTCATACTTTCGGCCGGCGTAATGCCGCCAATTTGTATGAAACAGCTGATTTTTTTTGTTAGCTGATAGCTATAAAATACGATTCAAATTAAGATACATAAAATTACTATTTTGAGCGAGTGAATGACATGGGTGTCATCCACTACTAAATGCTAATAATTTCGTTCCAGTATATGACATGCATCTAAAATACTGAACTAATAAAAATAATATACTTTAAATATACAATATCAATAGATTCATTTAAAGTGTTGGAGTTTCAGTAAACAGTTTGTAAAAATTCGTTAAATCCAGGTTTATATGTTCACTTTTACAATGCAATGCCTTAGCAGATTCACTAAGAACACCGACGCACAAGCAACTCGAAGCACCTGTTCGCAAGAACCGTCTATAAATTTAAAAAGTATTGTAGATATCAAAGAACGGTTTAAAACAAAAATCACAAATTGCACTACTAGTCGCCTGGATACTGTCTTTGGGTCATATTAACAACAGTTTTCTTAATATTTAAATTAAATTGCAAAAAAATCATTCATTGGTACAGTGTCATCCACTCCTACATTTACCTTAGTCCGGTCTTATAGAGCACTCAACTGCGTGGTGTTCCGGATAGCATAAAATAAAATTTAAAATGTATAATAACTGCAGTTTGACGGAGACATCTTGAAGCCTGGGTACCGCACGGTGGACTTCCTGGATCTGGAGCAGGAGGCAGAAAGTCACGTGCCTAGAGCATATCCTGAAAAATGGATCAAGGTAATTATAATTATAACTAATTGTGAGTCTCTAAGATAACAAAAAGCTAGGTATGGTGTATGTAAATGTACATTAATAGTCTGCTGTATTTTTTTATACATATAAAGCACTCATGTCATGGTGCAACTCGATTTAAGGCACTGGATTCACCGCGTGTTTTACACGGGAGTGCGTATCTTTTTTATTCGTGTTTATAGCCGATAGTTCATAGCTTAGTAGCTCGCGGTGAGATCAGTGCCTATATATATATCAAGTATGCTACGGGCGTTCAGGTTGAGTATCCGTTTAATGGACAAAACATGTCGAGCAGTATCGATGTAAATTTTTGTGAGTGGTCTGTTTTTATACCTATATATTTATCTGTGAGCACATCACAGCATTAGGAATCATAATTTGACCCGAATAATTGTTGATTTCTAAATAACCACTTTCCCTAAAGTTCCGCAGCCGCGTCATCATCAACAAAACCGAAGGTTTCGAGATTTTAGCCGGCAAATACATCTTCGAGTACGGAATGCGAGCCCTTATCGAAGACCGCGAATACCACTGGCGAAGAGTCCATGATCATTACACGGTGATTGCTGTACTGCCCCATCATCGCCAACCCCATGCGGTGCCAACAGCCACGAAGTTTACGCAGAAGATGGCACAAGAAGCTATTATGGCACTCTCTGATTCAGACTTTGTCGTGCAGCCTGATTGGTAAGTCAACTTTCAAATACAAACTATTCTGTTGTCAAGTCCTTAGATGGCAACATTTAAAGGCCTGTTTGTCTTTAAAATATGAGTGATAATGATAATGGTGCATTCCGCGAAAAAGTCTACTTTGTCCGGAACGTGACGGATATGACAGCTATTAGCTTAGAAATATATGGAAAGAGAGAGAATTCTGTATAAATACAAACGCCCAGTTTTAAAATTAAGATACATCAAAACTTGTATTCGTAACATTCTTAGATGTACGCGAAGAACGGCGTTACTTACCCGACAATCTCGTGGAATGCACTTAATCGTGAAAAATTAAATCAATATCGCCCTTGTATCTATCATCAATTGTGTATGAACTTTGCAACTTGGCAGTTGCACCATGATTCTTAGCTGATAAACGTACACCGCTGGACATAGGCGTCCCCCAGAGGCCTGACCTTGGTACTAGATCATATTTTGAATATTACAGGTTATACTGCCGCTATATTCACAAGAGGGTTGCCACTCCGGAGTTGGAGCTGAAGGAATTCCTGTCACGTCGCAGACACGAGCCCAACTTCCCCATGAAGAAATTGGAACACATATTCTCGCCTTTTCTTGACGGGTCTGGTGACTTGGAGTCGTCGTATCAATGTGAGTATGTAGGCTTGGATGTACTTACCTATAAATTACGTTATTAAGCGTTAAGTATACGTAATATCAAAAAATAGTCAATAAACAAAAACCTGGTCAACCATTTTCAACACTCATTCAACATCCAGTGGTGATAAAGTAAAAAGGGTAAAAAGTGGTTAATTCACTACCATATTAAGTCATAATTAATTGCCACGCTTATTAGGTGTACTGCACCGAGAATTAAAAGGATTTATGGTTAAAGATATTTATTTTCTTAGATGAATTTGGCCTATCTTTGATGGCGCGATTGTGTGGGGACGGCAGTAAGAATACATTGTGAGGGAATGCCGCCAGCATAATGGGTTCAATGCCGCAGACGGACTTATTGGAGGGGATTTTCTTTTTATAGGTATTTGTATATATATATATATATTATATATGCGTATTTTGATAGTTTTATTTAGTTTTAGTTTACTTTATTCGTGTCAGTCGACATTATATTTAAGCGTTTCTTTAAAACAGAAGATCAACAATTTAAATAAACTACAAATTACACTAAAATGAAAAAATAAAGATAAAACTTACACTAAAATTAAAATATACCTAAACAAACTACCTATAAAAAAAAATACCTTTTTAGTTTACTTATAATTTTATTCTCACTTAGCCCCTACACTCTTTGTTTGTTTGTTACATTGATTTAAAAATAAAGACATTGTAATCTTCCCAACTCTTCCCGTGGGTGTCGTAACTCGTAAGTGTCGACTGAGCGGTCGACGTGTAAGTGATACCGTGACCTTTATTTAAATTGATGATGGGCAGCAGCACCGTCATAGTATTCATAGTGGACACGCTACTCTGATCGCCAATCCGCTTGCCCAGCGTAGCAAGGTTGGGTGTATTTATCTCCTAAAGCGTTCATACGCATAAGTAATTAAATAAAATAAATGTGGAGTGGACTGAGATAGGCTGATGATGTATACAAATACTTACAAACAGGTGATGAAGAGTTAATGGCGCGTCTGTGCTTCGATGCGATTGCGACCGACGCGTGGTCGCAGCGGCACGACGGGCCAGACATCGATTGCGCTGAATGCCACTTCGGTTCCGTCACCGCTTTTGTCGCCACGGGTAGGTATCTAGGTACTTTAAGCCCACAGGTATATGGGTCATACAGCGTTCGCGAAATCGGGTGTCTTTCCTGTGGACATTACGAAAGGTAACGGTTTTGGGACATACAAATTAGGTAGAACCATAAGCCATCTATCAGCTTTATTCGTCCGACACGAAACTTATGGTTCTAGAACACTCAAATTTGATATGTCCACAGGAAACATTTATTATTTATAACCAAATAACTCATACAAAAACACCTTACAACTTAGTAGCGTAGCGTAGTTTTCCCTCTCTGTCTCTCTATCATGTTAGTGCGACAAAGACATTTAGCTGCCTTTCGTTTACGATTAACGATTAAGCGCTAGCGATTGGCAACTTGTCTAAGCACCCTGACTTGAAATCAGATTCCCTTTGGGAGCGTAGGTTCGTATCCTACCGACTGCGCCATGTCAGGAGATAGGTAAACAACGGTTCCGTAATACAAACTGATTTAATTCATATCAAGCTTAGTCTACCCACATAATATCATTTATCGATATACCTACCTACAATAAGGATGATGAATCTAGTTAAAATAAATTATTTAACATAATACACGAAGAAATTATTACTAAGATGTAGATTGCAGTAATTGTTGTACAGAACTTCTATTTAATAAATTGAAAAGAACTTAAAAGAGTAGGTCATTTGGCAGTACTCAAACGTGACGTCACTTTTGAGTAGTTCATATAAAATTCCATAGTGATGATTTGACTTGCCAGTCATCATGCCCATTAATGTGATGTGTAATGTGATCAGAGAGCGGGCTGACCCGCTGGCAGCACTTCCACGTGACGGGGTCGGCGGCGCCGCCGGACGGCGCGCTGTGGGCGCAGGGCCCGGCCGCGCCGTGGTACGCGCGCGCCGCCGCCGCGCCAGCAACGCTGATTGTGCATGCGCCCGTCGCGCCGATACGGTTGAAGAGGACTACTGTTACCGATCCGTATCCCGAGCAGGTGAAATTTGCACTTCTGGACTTTTCGTCAGGGGACTCGGTGTGGGCATGAAACGCGTTGAAGAGGACCACTGTCACTAACTCGTATCCGCCCACGCTGCTACGACTACGGTCAGTAGCAGGAGCATTCCATAGGCTGTCCCGTACAAACGCGTGTATATTTCGATAACTTGAGTTTTCTTCCGAGTTATAAGATATTACATATATTTATGAGCAATTTTTGAGTCCTCTCGTCATGAAAGAGAACTTCGATAATCCCACAATTTTGAGAAAAACCGTGTTCGTACGGGACATCGGTGGACTTTTTCGTGGAATGCACCAGCAGTATCCTTAGTCCTGAGCAGGTGACTTCCGTGTGACGGGATCGGCAATACCGCCTCATTGGCGTGGTAGGCTCCACATACTACTCGTGCATGTGCCCGTCGCGCCGATACGGTTGAAGAGGACCACTGTCACTGACCCGTATCCAGGATGCTTAGCCAAGTTGCGTAGTTTTCCCTCTTTGTTACTCTTTCATATTAGTGCGACAAAGACAGTTGGCTGCCTTTCGTTTATGATTAACGATTAAGCGTTAGCGACTGCCAACTTGGCTAAGCACTCTGAGCAGATGAGGTTGGCACTTCCATGTGACGCGTTCGTCGAGCTGTGGGCTAGATGCCCATCACGCCGAATCTGTTGAAGAGGACTACTGACACTAACATCAGTATCCAAAATTTGATTCATGTGATGGGATCTGCGATACCGGCCGTTCGATGCGCTGTGGGCTACTACTGTGATACTTAGGGCTTATTCCTAGGGTTGCTTAGCGGAACTACTTAAGCGTTTTTCAAAATTAATCCCGAAAACCTAATTCTTTCAGATCTTCCCGGATTTGCTTGGGCTCATCAGTTGATGCGATATGTGATTAGGTATAAATTAAAAATAATGTCGCAAAATTTCCAAACATACTGTTGATTTCCGTTACGTGACGATCTTAGTAAGTTCATACATAAAATTAATTCGGATGAGGCTAAAGCAAGTCCAGATCTGGAAGGATCATCTAGTTGTCGGGGTTTTTTTGAAAAAGGCTCGACTAATACGAAGTAATACCTTTTCCGTACAGTTAGGGGAGCAATCGCGATGGCTGACGGCAGCTCGGGTGCTGGAGCTGAAACGGGACAACGAGGAGAAAGCCATCGTCGGGGTCGTCGGGTTCCACTTCCACCCGCAGTACCTGAGAGACGTGCTCAAGGAGTTCACCGACTTTGATGTAAGTTTATCGTCCTATGTCAGACAATCTGTGAATAATATGCCCTCGACTACGAACAAATAAACATGGAAGCCGCACGGCATACTAAATTGCTTTTCAAAAACGGTCCTGAATTTTAGTTGACAAGTGTCACCCCCTCTTCAATGCATCACGGTATTGAATTTCTATGTAACCTATAAAACTTATACTGCCATTTAAAAATAGTTGTGATTGGTCCATCAAATTTTTGATTGGCCATATTCTATAAACATTTGTCCAAGATGTTGCTCCGAAATATGCGCAGTGTTAAGAAAAGCGCTATGTCCTGCCCATCTTGGCACAATTGAACAATTGTGTTTGGGGGCATTTTTGAGCTGACGTTAGACGTCCATGTTAATTTATATATTGTCGCATGCCCTCGATGTATACTATAATAAATTTCGGGGATTTGTCTCTGTCACTCTAATAAATAAATATCTGGGACATCTTACATAAATCGAATCCAATGAAGGCGCTATTAGAGTGGCAGAGAAAAATCGCCGAAATTTGTGGATTTCGAAGTTTGCGCTAGGGCCGTAGGTTGGTATAGGACAGAGCATAGCCGCATACACAAAATGATAGATAGGTCATTCATCCCATTCATTCCATTCGTGCCAGCTGTAGTAAATTTACCTGTATTACCGGAATAAGTTTGAGGGTCTGTGGCCATATGCCCTCGTATACTACATAAATTTCGGGGATTTAGGGCCGCAGGTTAGTATAGGACAGAGCACACAGCCGCATATGTACACAAAATGATAGATAGGTCATTCATTCCATTCGCCGGAAGTAAACATGTCTGAGATATGTAGATGCCTAGTTCACTTCCTTCCACGTCCGTAGATACCTTATTATTTCATTTGTTTAAGAGCTTGGCTCTTGTCGGTGGAGTAGGTAATTTCCATTCTATTCTATTCTCTGGCTTTTCCTTCAGCTCTCTATACGTTTCAACTTCTATAGTTTCCTTCAATTGCTCCATGTAGGACCTTATTATTAATAATATATTATTTATTCTAACAAACTCCTGGTTCCAGTACGCAGAGGACGACGACCGCCACCAGATAACTTGCGATGGCATCTACTGGCTGTGTCTGCTGGTGGACGACGGGGGGTGGGTCGTGGCCGCCAATGGAGACACGTACGACGACGACCAGGTAGGTCCGTTTGCGTATTATGACTAGGAAAAGTAATAATCTTACCCGGGTGAACATCTAAGCGTTTCAACCGCCTAATCTTAGTGGCATTTTTGCCGAAGTTACTATTCGTTACAATGTGTTACTTTGTCATCTGAAGGAGGAACGGTACCTTATACAAATGACGAAATATAACATGGAGACGTTTAGACACTTTGGCAAAAATTATGCCACCAAGATTAGGCGGTTGAAACGCTCAGATATTCACCCCCCCCCCCCTTATTTTTAAACGTCTCGTGGCTCAATTTTGGAATCTTTCGCTAGCTCAGGTCTCAATATTGGCACGACAGTTAAACAACAACTTTGCCCCCTTGTATAGTAAATAACTATTTCGTTGTCTTGTTTCATGCCACTCTGTCACGCTTTTAGTTGCTGTTTCTTATTAAAAAATCCGATTCAGTTGTATTTCTTTTTCTAGCTAGATTTTAATCCATACATCAGAAATTGATATTGATTAGCAATCCGCTAAGTTAGGAGGGTCAAAAATTTTTCGTTGTCTTATTTGTGTCCCTAAAAAACGTGACGCAGTAGTGATTTTTTTACGAGATGATGTTATGTATCAATTTTTGATGTATGGATTAAAATCTAGCTAGAAAAAGACGTCATGATCATAAACGTTCAGTTAGGAGCTGTTTATGATTACAAGCCTTTTTTTATGATTACGTGTCGATCTGTTGGAGGCATTATTTCAGTCCCGAACGAGTGCGAGTGACTTCCTCGCACAACGTATCAAAATTGCGATAAGTAGGTATGTGTACGAGTATATGGTAAATTTCGCCAGTATCCTCGATACAAATGCCATAAAGCTCTGTTTTAGACCCAAGGTTTACAATTATCACTCGTTTTATTCTTATTCGTTTAATGCTGTTTAACAGCCCTTCTTTGACCCTTGCCGATATGGTGCGTTTGGTTTCCCTAATATAGGAACTAACACAACTGCAATCAATCTCATAAACGTCCGGTGTATGAATAAGGTAAAACATCCTTACGCGACCTTAAATGCCTTAAATACCACCTTTGTAAGTTAACGCGATTAACACCCGTTTGTTTAAGTTTCTGTACAAATTTTATTTGTACAGTCACGTCTAATAATATGTATACATTTCGGAACGTATGTCAAAGGCATAAGGATCAAAATCGTATACATATTATTAGAGCCGACCGTACAGTACTTTGTAAGTAAATAATTGTTCCACTACTTTACCCAAATGTTATTGTTTAGAATCCAGAGGAGCCTATTCGCCGTCACTTAGCAACCCTATACCCGGCGGCGATGGCTGTCCTGCTGAAGGCAAAGGTGTTCGATCTGAACTGGATTCACGACTACCAAGCGGTCTGCTTTCCTCCCGCTGAAGAAGAGATCTCGGCTGGGCCTGTGAGTACTTAGCCGTCTTAGCCAGTAAGTCATGGTCATGTCAGGCTACTACGTTTCCGTAGAGGACATTATCTACACGAGTCGTCTCTGTCCCCGTTGGCAGATTGTTTGGCGCAATCAGTACCATCATCATCATCATCAGCCTATGTTAGTCCACTGCTGGACATAGGCCTCTCCTATTAACTACGCGTATAGACGCATTAGGAGGTAAATGCCCATAATCGCCATATAGGCAAGCGGATTGGCGATCGTAGTAATGTGTCCACTATGATGACGCTGCTGCCCATCATCAGTCTTGTAGAATGGTCAGTGACACTTCAATCCCTTAGTCGACTCTTACGACACCCGCAGGAGGAGTTGGGGTGGTGACAAATGTATTCTTACTGCCGTCACCACACGGCCAAATCAGTACCATGATCTCTTAAATGCGATCCAGAGGTTCTGCCTGCCACTTTTTGACAGTTATGCTATGGATGGAACTGAAACCTCCTGGTGCCTTAGTGATTAATACCTACGCTATCTATACCCAGCAACACCGGTCCTGGTGAAGGCAAAGGTTAATCACATTAATAACGTTCTGGAAACAGTCAAAACATATGCACTCTCTAACGGCATAACCTGCTCAGATGTTTGTGAGCACTCTGACCGCTCCGATATATCTGATTGTGACCACAATCGTTTTTGTAGGAATTAAATCACCTTACGTCATACTACTTGTAATGAAGGGATTTCCCCAAGCCTATAAACAAAAGGGTTGAAGCCTCAAGAAATGTATTTTAATTCAGATTAAATGACATGTTGTAGGTACCTAATACTTAATTGTGTTGTTGCAGATGATGCCTTCAATTCTACGATCGGTGTGGCATGCCACGAGGATTGCAGTTAGAACGTTTACCGAAGCTCTTCTCGTAATAGCGATGTCAACTTACGGTAAGTGTATTCGCTTTTTTATACGAGGGTTTTGACAAGGTTCGTGAATAAAATCTTCATTCACATCCTTAAAAAACATATTTCATATCAACCTTCCAGTCAAGGGTGAATAAGCACCTTCTGGGATAACTCACTCCTTCGTAGGCCGCGTCTCTGCCCTCGGCTAATCTGTGGCCATGAGTAAGCCCATTTCAAATAAATAAAACCAGAGAGATCCTTCTAAACTAACCGTTGTGACATTGCACCCTTGTTAACAATCATAAACAATTTTGAACTTATTGAATTTTGAATAAAATGTTCTTATCCTGGCCTAAGCACTATACACTGTTAAAGTTATTTGTTTTCATCGTGTTACGTTATACAAGTATTACTCACTTTCTTTCAAGGATCTCTAGTGTCTGCCGAGACCGCTTTCGAAAAAGAAAAGCGCCGCCGAGCGACGAAGAAAAGCTTCGAGCGAGAGGCCTTCGACCGCTTGTTCGACGAGCGGGTACTCGTGAACCGCACGAGAATCGCTGCGTGCGACCGCTCGCGACCTATCTACGTACTAAATGTAGGTTACATGCGAATATTGGTACATAAAAGATACGCACTCCCGTGTAAAAAAAAGAGACACGGGGATACTCGCCCGGCGGTGGTAGCTGAGCGAGTTTCGCCGTGTCTCTTTTACTTACACGAGAGTGCGTATCTTTTGTTCGTATAGTCGATAGTTCATAGCTTAGTGGCTATGGGCGTAGCTCGCGGTGATAACAGTGCCTAAGTGCTCAGCTGTGAAACTTTAGCAACTACTATTAAATAACCCCATAACTTTGTGGAACAACTCAAATTGTTATATAATTTTTTTTTGAGTTATATTTTTTGAGTTTATGACGTACAGGTGTAGTGAGAAATTACTTGCCTTCGGAAACGTTCGTAAACACATACTTACTGTTTCAGGCAGTGTCACCGAGTCTGACTGAAGTAGCATGACAGCTATTACTGCCAGTCTCAGTGAGATAGACTGAAACAGCATGACGTTGACGAACGTTTCCGAAGGCAAGTCATTTCTCACTACATCTGTATTTAACCCTTTGACCGCCACAGTCGGCCATAAACGACAACGGAAAATAGTGACTACGACGCCAACGACGGCTACAGCCCTCACTCAACGTCCCCGAAACAATAGCGACTTACACAATACCTACACGGTAATTCGTAAAGTTCAATTTCGCTTAAATGATCGAGAATGCGTGGTATTCCTATGCCGTCTGGCGGTCAAAAGGTTAAGCTTTAACATATTGACTTTGGCTGCATAAAAAAATCGAAGTAGGTCGTTTTCTGCATAAAAAATACCGGCTTTTACCAACGCTGAAGGTGTGGTATTTGGACCCAACGTTCTCAGCTTTCGCGGCTGATGCCTACCACTCGGCCATTTTGGTTGGGTTGTGTATGGTTTAACTATTTCAGCAAGAAAGGGCCGAAAAAGCCTTCAGCCGTCCGGTGGACGAGAGGAACTGCGTGTGGCCGCTAGCGGGGGCGCTGCTGCCCAACACCAATTTGCTTCTGCTGGCGGTCTTCAAGCAATGCATGGAAGCGAGTGTGCCTACTCCTCCGCCTGACCCTATGATTAATCAGAAGGTAAATCGAAAAACGTGTCGAAATAATGCTCTGCTAAACTATGGTACAGTCGATGTAAAGATACCATTACGGTTTAAGCGCCAAAAATTTATTTAATTAATAAAAGCAACTATTTTTACAGGAGATCCTAATACAATAGTGCCTTAAACTAATAAAACTACAGAAATACAATAAACTGAATAAATTACACACACAATAAACAAATTAATTAAAAGCACAACACAATACAAACAAATTTTTGTTAATTTCCACATAGGGCAATAAAATAAATCCGCTTTGTCGGCAACCAGATTCAGGACACGAATGGCTCGGCTTAGAGGCGCCTTACGGAGCAGGTTGGTCCTACCAGTTGGTTTTGCCAGCAGCTGTGGCCTCCGCCGCCGCTATAAATATATTTATACCATTTTTACGACCTTAAAGTCAAGTCAATAAAGTTGTATGAACATATTTTTGGCACCTAAACCATAATTAAAAGCTAACCATCTTTGACGTCGACTGTATAACAATACTACGCGACCGCGATTAGCGGCCTCAGCACATCTTGTGTTTGACAGCAACACACGGCTACCCACCTCTTTCCGAATCTATTGCTTAGAATGGGACGGATAGTCGCGAGAAGGCCGCGTGTTGATGTCATAATGGAGCCTAGAAAGCACGGAAAGTGAATAATTATGTATTTATTATTGCGATACAGCGAGGAAATGCCGTCAACATCCTCGGTACAATCTTAGATAGGTATAGGTTAGGTTAATTTGATTAGTTAGATTTAATTTATGTATATAAATTGTACAGTTTTGAAATGAAAGATCGTTAAAAAAATAACTGTGTGTGGCCCTACCACGAACTTTCGAAATCGAGGTCGCTTTCGAGGTTTTGTCTCTTGTCACTAAAATGATGCTTCAAAAGCCGCGTTTTCACATATTGTTCTGCGCGAGCATTCGTTCGTTCTTGGGCAGATGAAAACAGGATTCCACATAGCAAAATGTTCGTTCGTCAGCCCACGAACAAGCGAATGCTCGCTCAGAACACTAAGTGAAAACGCGGCTAAATACCCCGATGCATATGTTCTCGCACAGTTAGACAGTTTTTCGAGATTATCCCGTTCATCCGGGGGAAAAGGTTTAGAGACAAACCTTCACTATTCAATGGTAGTACTAAAGTAGCTTCTTTGAGTATAAAATATTTGGACTTATAAATGAGAATAAAAAATTTAAAAAACTATTTTACGAGAGGTATTTTTTTTTTAAATTCCACAATTTTTAATTTTGTAAATAATCAATGAATGTAAAGAACGCCATTAATATTAAAGACGACATGGTACACCTGATGCACTGCGAATTTTGCGTCAAGCTTATAAGCGCGGAATTACGGTGGTGAACGAAAATATAATTTAGACACTGGTTTGTTAAAATCGATTTATTAAACAACAAAAGCGTACTTCAGATTTTTGTGTCTCTTGAAATGTAGTACATTAACCAGGACTAACGTTCATACAATTTATCATTAGCATAATGTGATCATTTTTAAAATATTCAAAAATTTGTAAAAATCGTTTCGAACTAGACGAACTCTACTGCATCGGGGCTTGTAGAGTAACAGAGACAAATCCTGGAATTTTGATTCCTGATCCTGATTTTCCGTTTAAAACCAGGTGAAGACAGAAGACGAAGACGAACCAAAGACGGTTCCTTCGGCTGCGTTACTGGCCTGCGCGCGCAACGTGGTACCACTTCCCACTCGCCCCCCACGAACAGCGTGCTTCCCACACCAATACCGCCAGGTACACCAGCGTCTTATATCTTAGTCGACTCTTAAGTCTTAAGACACCCACGGGAAGCGTTGGGTGGCAAAAACGTATCCGACAGATACAGTAGCGAAAAAAATCTATCAAATTATATTACAGTATTTTATGCAACCCTTGTTTAAGAGAGATCAAAAACGGTGAGTGGCGTGGGTAACAATTTGAGGCGAAGCCGATTGTTTTTCATTACGTCTTGTATACACGAGGTGTCTTAAAATTCAAAAACGCACTGCGTGTATGCCCAAATGCGTTTATAGGGAATAGGCAGTATAGACTTGTCTTGACATCTGTAAGGTAGGGGCTTAGAAGTGTGTTCACTGTAAATGACAGATAAAAGTACGGGAGTAGAAAAAAAATCTATCATATTAATATTTATTCATCACACTTGCTTTCTAAGAACGCCATTGCGTGCATGCATCGCGGGAGTTACAGAAAAGTGAAATTCTCTAGGGAGTTATAGAAATGTTAGTACGTCATTTAATAATATTTTGTATTAAAAAATATGTTATAAGTGTGATGAGAAACATTGTATACATCACGGTCGATAAGCGGAATACAAACTCTAGTTATTAAAAGCCTCTTCTAAAGGCTTCTAACACTCTCATTAGTAATACCGTACTTACCTCCATAAATGCACAATGTGCTAGTATGCCACTCATTCGAATATTGTTGAAATTAGACTTTACATCATGTACCTTAACTATGAAAAAAATACGCTCTCTAAGGCTGCGTTTCCACCAGAGATATGCGAGGATGTGTGTTTCCATATAAATGAGACCTTGCTCGAGTCATTTAGGGTGCGGCTCCACTGACGCGGAGATGTGCAAAATTGGCCAATGAGACCGCATGACAGTGTTTCGAATTTTGAATTTGAAGAATGTAATTGGTCAATTTTGCACATCTCCGCTCCTCGCCGTCTCAATGGAGCCGCACCCTAATAGGTGTCATTTGTATGCAAACACATCCTAGCACATCTCTGGTGGAAACGCAGCCTAATAGTAATAGGTACCTTATTTTTTCATCAGGAGGAAGGCTATCGGCAGTGTGGTCCGTGGTTACCCGACGATGAACAACCGGACGAAGATTCTGCCATCATCACCACCGTATCCCGACTGCTTTACTTTGTAGCTTTTTCTGTATGGCTAATAGTGTAGGAGTTTATAGGTACATTAGTTACGCCAAGTTCGAAATGGGTATTATTCGATTATTCATTATGAGAACATTTCTCAAAAAAAAAAAACATTTTGATTTTTTTCGATTTTGATAAAAAATGGTAGGCTGGTAGAGTCAACGATGCTAAGCAAGATAAATAATAATAAATAATAATCTTTATTGACATATAAACCTGATATAACACTTTTGACAACATGCTAAATACCATACAGGAAAGCTTATATATATTAGGTTTGAGACAGTTTCTCCAGAATTAAGTCTCTGACTTCCGAATTAGGACAGAGCCTGTGACTCTGAAGCCAGTGTGATTCACGATCCACCACGAATCCCAAACTGTTTGTATGAAACATTCCTTTTTTGTTACTAGAAATTTATAAGAAAATGGTAACAAAATAGGAAACTTCCATACAAACTTTCTGGGACATTTTGGGAAATATGGTGGATCTTGCTCAGCATCATTGATTTTTATTAATATCGAATGTTCAAACTTTTTGAGAATTGGTCATGAAAGACTGATTTCAATCCCAAATGATACCTACGCCTGATAATATGTATGTTAGCCTATCTGTATTCAGTTACATTCGTCCGTCGTAATATAATTATGAATTGTGTATTGGTTTAATACCAGAGATGCACCATCATCGACAAACCCAAGTCAAATATGTGTATGTGTACCTGGGTGAATCAACTTTTTTCTGTCTGTTATTGCCATGGCTACGGTCGCCTGAGTCACGCTGGTTTTATGCAAAATTATGCTACTTAATTTATGCAAACATGCATATATATAGTCCATGTTTGTAGATGTCCCATCAAGGAAAAGGTTTATTAACACCAGAAAAATGCATGTTTTATTGTTGTATAGTTTAACACTTTGAGCGCGGGGAACTCCCGGGGGGAGTTCTCTGTGGGAGGTCCATTTTCGTACAAAGCGGAAAAATCACGGCATCGGCTACGACTGTAGCGCGTAGCACTCGTCCGCAATGAAAGTGTTAGTTAGTAGCATAATTATGCATAAACCCAGCGTGACTCAGGCGACCGTAACTATGGTAATAACAGACAGAAAAAAGTTGATTCACCCATCTACTAATAAGACAGAGTGCCAGACTCTGATAAGCTACGGAGCGTTACCGATTGGCAACTTGGGTAAGCACACTGTAATTAGTAATTTTTACGATAATAATATTCAACTGAGGCCTATTTGTAACTTGTAATACAAGCGGAAGTCCTTGGACCTGTTTATCAAAAGCTTGTAACTTGTAATACAAGTGGATGTCTCTTTATCGCCATTTATTAGATAACGACTTGCGCGTGTATTACAAGTTACAAGCTTTTGATAAACAGGCCCCTTATCTGATTAATGCTCTTAACGCAGTCACTTGCCACCGCCGCATATATGCGTCAGCGTTACTTTCACTCAGTGCCCCCGACGCACTGACGCGTCCATAGTGAAGAGTGACGGTCGCTCAGTGTCTTCGATGCACATGTGAGTTCTGTATTTGTATGTAAATATCAAATTAGTATGGACTCACATGCATCGGCGGCACTGGGTAAATAGTTGGTTGACTCATATGTGCGTTTGAGGCACACAGCAAAATTCGGCACCTGGCGAATGTCCAAGGGAGGTGGCAGTGAATGCGTTAAACAAGGAGTTCCACTCGTATTAACCTTTTTGACGCCATGTCAAATACCAAAGCAGTCACCCAGACGCCAAGTCATCAAAATGTCAAAACTGAAATTGAACTTTACGCACATGCTTGTAGGTCTATCTTGCTTTGTGGTCCAAGACGGATATCGGTCTTTGGCGTTGAACCTGCGGTGCCAATTTATCAGTCGTTGACGTCCAAAAAGTTGAAAACTACAGGTTTTTGAGAAACGGGTCCATTTTCAGAGCAATAAGTGAATAGATACCTCATTTAGATGAATTATCACACAATTTATATAAATAAAACACGTCATCTCCATCAACTCTTTTAATTCAAGTTTCAACGTTTGGTTCGGTAATATACTAATACTGATCAAGTCTACAGTCAAGGGCATAAATATGTATACATTTTTTTATCTTATGCCGTTAAAATAAAGTGCAAAACTGTATACATATTTTAGCCCTTGACTGTACATCACAAGTCGCAATACGCTTATTTTGTAAACAGTAAACTAAGTCCAATGGAATTAAATACATGTTATGAACTTAATAAATGGAATTTTCATTTGATATCCCGAATAAATTAGCAATTTGATATTGGCAACGGCTAAAAAAACAAATAAACGACAACACTATTCACATGTACATTCACAAGGCCTAATGTATAGTTTGACATAACATTTTTTCGCATATAAATGTATGTATAAGATATATGAATGTACTCGTATGTATAAGATGTCTATAGTCGGAGACAAAGCCTACGAACTAGCCTAGCGACCCATTAACCTTTTTGACGCCACGTCAAATACAAAAGCTGTCACTCACACGCCACGTCAACATAATGTCAAATCTGAAAATGAATTTCACGCACACGCGTGTAGGTCTATATTGCTCTGTGGACCAAGACGTATATATCGGTCTTTGGCGTTGAACCTGCGGTGCCAATATATCAGTCATTAGCATCCAAGAGGTTTATTTCCCTGACATTAAGGTCATATAAATATATTTTTGGCACCTGAACTTATTGTACTGAATACAGACTGTGTATAATATTTACGATTAAAACAACTTGAAGCATAGATGTTAACCAATAAGTTAAGCCTTTGCAAAAAAATATTATGCCAAACGTAACATTATGATAAAAAGATATAACACAAAAAATCCATATTCTGATTGAGAAGCCAAACTCAAATCAGTTTCTGTTTGTATTGTGACACAAAAAGAATATCACAATTTTTTTCTGTCTGTTATTCCCATGGTTACGCTGGTTTTATGCATAATTATGCTACTTAAACTATGCAAACATGCATGTCTGTAGGTGGCCCATTAAATGAAAGGGCTTCTTAACACAAGAAAAGTGTATGTTTGCATTGTTTGCATAGTTTAAGTAGCATAATTTTGCATAAAACCAGCGTGACTCAGGCGACCGTAACCATGGCAATAACAGCCAGAAAAAAGTTTACTGACCCATCTGTAACTTAATATTAACTTAAGGAAATGCGTATTCTTTTATTAGTACAGATAACATCTTAGTTTAATATTCCTCTTTATCTTATAATTAATAACGATAAAAATAAAATTCTATGTTACGATTAAATCCGACATTGGAAACAACTCGCATTAATAATACTTTGTAAATGGAAGTATTTAATCAAATTTTGTTTAAATAATAACCATGTTATTAATAGGTACACAAAATAGCTGCATTTACAATGCAAATAAAAAAAACGAGATATAATTTAACAATCAAGTTTTCAAATCACAAGCTAATTTAATAATAATAACTATAGCGTGTATATGTATAGTTGATATTACCACAAACAACTGGATTCATTGCAATCAACACTACCTTGCACTATGCATTTTCAAATTTAATAATGTTACAATTTGAGGTAATATTAAAAATACATATCACCTAAACAAGAGTAAACAGTAAAAATAATTATTATGAATTCAGCAGTTAAATAGAATGACGTAACTATATTATAATTCTTCGAATACTCTAATATTCAGATAAAAATAGATATAGATATTTTACAATCTCGCATTACATAGAGTCCTATCTACATACTATAATCTTCAAATTCTATTGATGAATTTAAATTATTTAAGTGCGTTCATTTTACTCGATTTTTTTGCTATTTCATCTGGTTTCAGGTCACCACACGGTTGACGTTATCATTAGCAAAAAATATTTTTAAGGAACAAACTCTGTAGGATCGAGTATCCAACGGCTACTCATTCTATTCTTTTGTTGTTTCGAAATCCTTTGGAAAAAACTGAGTTAAAATGAACGCAACCTATTCTAATAAAGTATCTTATTTGAGCCCACTTGATAGTACTAGTCTAGCAAGAATGATCTCTCTGTACCTCAAACAATTTCCTTATTTGGGTGAATCAACTTTTTTCTGTCTGCTATTACCATGGTTACGGTCGCCTTAGTCACGCTGGTTTTATGCATAATTATGCCATGCAAACATGCATTTTTCTGGTGTTAATAAACCCTTTCTTTGATGGGCCATCTTCAAACATGGACTATATGCATGTTTGCATAAATTAAGTAACATAATTTTGCATAAAACCAGCGTGACTCAGGCGACTGTAACCATGGCAATAACAGACAGAAAAAAGTTGATTCACCCATTTAATCTCTCAAACAGAACTCTTAATTTTCAAAACATGAACATAAAATTAATATTACTTTAGGGTGTCATATCATTTGTCTACGTCCGATTTGATCAAGTCCATCGAAAAAATCTCATTCATTTTTGATTATTATTGGATGTTATTTTAAGTATTTTTTGTCAATTTATAAAAGCTATAAATTTTTAGGCAGTCGAAAAGGGTGGTCTGACCCCTTAGGCTTGCCTGCATGAATAAATTAATATTGATCGGCCATCGACAAATGGGGTGACACTGTTATAATTATAATACCTATCGTTATTACTTTGAAAAAGTCGTACAAGTTAGAGGATTTTACAGCGCCGTCTTTGTGAGTTTGTTTGCACATATACAGGGTGTTATTTTCGATTTGCGTTAAATTATACAGGTTACTTGGGACATTAATAGAAGTTGACCGGTATATCGGCTTTTGTAAAATTCGATAAAAAAGATTTTTTTTGTTTTCATACATAATAAATGAAATGGTAAGTGTGAGAGAACCTTAAGAATAAAATAAAAGTTAATCTCAGGTGACTGACGGCACATGTCAAAATAAGTAACATTAGAATGTAATAAAGGTTGCAATACACATGTTCAGTGATTAAACTTATTTTTTTAATAACTCAATAACAGTAAGAGTTAAAACACTCGTTTCTTAGAGAAATTAATTCTATTTGACCTAATTAAGCTTCCCTGAAAGATAAACACGCTGTACATATGAATAAAAACACGCTGTACATGTACTTACGTACATATGGTACGGTCTTTACCCAAAAATTTTGGTACAGAACATAAAACTTACTACATTTTGCATTAGATTTTTATGCAACATACGAGTTCTCTTCAAAGTGGTAACGATTTATCAAATAGTTAAAAATAATATGCATTTTTTAAACACGATATTAAATATCGCACACATAAATTAGAACATTTTCTAACAAACATTCATAAGAGTTCTCGATACTTCCCTATATTCCATACATTTCGTTACCCATTTGGCACCATTTAGTTTAATTCGAATGATTCCTTCCTAACCGTCTAGAAATCGTCTGTACACGTACGTACAGTCATCGTATCATAATACTGATAATTTTTCAAGTTATTATATTGTTGGCTTCGTTTCAGTGATCGGAACTTTGAGTGCAAAAATAATACAAAACTTTTAGATGGTTGTTAGACGGTCAGCCATTTTCCATCAGTCAGATGCAGAGTTCGAATTCGCCTGCCATTAGTCAACAGACAATAGGACTGACGGATTGATGGACTGACGCTAGAATTAGCATTTAACTGATATCTTAGTACTACAAGTACACTTATAAGCAAAAAACATGAATACCATAGGAAAAATAGCGTCCAATTTAATTGCGAGTGTAAATTATTTGCCAAATTCGTGAAGTTGTTAATATAACTCGAGACTGAAGAGGAAACGAACTCGCTACAATGCCACTGTTTTAGATATAAGCTACTTTTAACTTACTTAAATATATTCTTGTTTAAAAACTTGTATATCAGAATACTTATGGGTGAATCAACTTTTTTCTGTCTGTTATTTCCATGGTTACAGTCGCCTGAGTCACGCTGGTTTTATGCAAAATTATGCTACTTAAAGTAGGCAAACATGCATTTAGTGCATGTCTTTAGGTGGCCCATTAAGGAAAGGGCTTATTAACACCAGAAAAATGTATTTGCATAGTTTAAATAGCATAATTTTGCATAAAACCAGCGTGACTCAGGCGACCGTAACCATGGCAATAACAGACAGAAAAAAGTTGATTCACCCTTATAACACTCATAATAGGTATACTTTTGTCAGTAACTGGTCTTTTATGTTCACTTGTCAAGTTTTTTTAACATTTTGCACCCATAGTTGCGAATACTGTCGATTTTATAACTAGGGCAATGAATTTCGCTTGCAGTATTTGAAAAATCAGAATAAAACAATTTTTATCGATATATCGATCATACAAGGTGCCCATGATGAAAGGAAAAAATTCTAACAGCATATTCTTTAGACTAAAAGAAGCAAAAAATGTTAAGTGAGTTTTGGTCAAATCTGCTATAATTTTTTTTGTTTTTTTTTTTTTTATTGTGTTTAATGCCTCAATACACAAAAAAGGATTGTATTAATGAAACTATCGCAAAAAATGCAATCAAAAGTTTTTTTTACATTTGCTAGGTAATTAAAGATTTTTTTGTTCATTTGGTGTCTGTCAATGAAGTGTGACAAGACTAAGACAAAATGGTAACAAAATCGTTTGCTACAATGCGTTTATCATAGCGTTTACGGTCTAAAACGGTTTTAAGAAAAAATCAAATTTTGTCTTAATTTTAAGAGAACTTTTTTTTTAAGTCTATTTAGACTGAATCCAGAAAACTTCATATAACATTTTTAACTTCAAGTTTGGTCAGAAATCCGCTGTTGAATTTTTTCCATTTCCTCATGGGCACATTGTATATTATACTCAGACAGAATCATTAGGGAAACTGTATGCAAAATTCCGGGCCCTATTTCGTCGCTAGTTATTGAAAGTCGTATGCAACACTCATTTTATGGAAAAAACAACCATATTCACGGTGACAGAAAGGTGACATTTCCATGAATTGAAAGATACGAGGTTGAATGCGACGATTTATAACTACGACTGTATAATTTCGAATAATCAACACCAATCACGTAATGAATATTTTGATAAAAGTATTTTGAACACTGAGAGTAAAGTCAGTTTATAGTCACTATTAACATTCAAGTTATTATTAACAAATAGTAATTTCTTACGTTATATCTAACCTATATTATATTAACATATTTTAGAATGAATAACTAAAAGGAAACTCAAATATAAGAATATCTTTGGTACAACATAATAAGACGTAATAACTTAGTTTTATATATAAAATATATATAATATAAAAACAATTGTGATACTCATAGCTGCCATTTGATGACTTGTATGAATATGAACGATAGAAAAATAAAACAATGGTTATATAATTAATTATTATGACACTAGTAAGTAGTTTGTGGGTTATTATAATTTAAGAACAATGTATTGGAATGCATAGGATGTACACGTAAATGAAGTATCTACTTCATCTACATTCCTAGGTTCAAAAATAAGGAAACTGCTAATGTAAACACTTTCTGTAAGCTTGATGTATAGCACATGATTGGTGCGACAGTATGTCACCGCGAGATAAGACTTCCCGTCTTTTACCAACCATATTAATAAAAGATGCACGTATAATTTATCTCGTGGTGACATACTGTCGCACTAATCATGTAATACGAGTAATCGAAAATGATATCTGTTATGTTTTCTACCTATACCGGTTTAAACGACATTAACAAATTTGAGTAATAATTTTTGGCAGTTTTAAGACTTTCCCTGATTTTAAAACCTCAACAAAAACCTCAATAAAGACAGTAAAATGTAAACACGCAGACAATGCACTAGTTTAACTAGTTTTTTTCTAAGTATCTAACATTTTAAATTTTCTTTCATTCGGCAGTTTTAAAAGTAGTCTTGATTTGGCGATAGATAAAGTACCCCACCAGGGCAATTTGTAGCTATAATTATCTTTAGATATTCGAATATTGTGATCACCGATCACATTCGTGTTTAAATCACTACAAGAAACAAAATCCTTGCCCGTTGTCTATCCCTATACATGCTCATATTTTTAAACCCACGGGTTTTGATACTTTTGATGCGGTTTCTTTAAGTCGAAATACTATTCAAGAGGAAGATTTTAGTACCAGTATTGTAACCGTGCGAAGCCCGCGGGTCGCTAGTACTGAGATTCGAAATATATTGTCATGGATTGAACACGTTTTATGATCGCAGTGCGTAGCTAAAGCCGCGTTTTCACTTAGTGTTCTGAGCGAGCATTCGTTCGTTCCTGGGCAGATGAAAACAATAATTCACATAGCAAAATGTTCGTTCGTCAGCCCACGAACGAAAACACTACGCGGCCAAACTCAATCGCTCAGTAGCGTTTCGCAGTTTTCTCGCTGTGACTCTTTATTATTAGTGTAACAAAGTCAGTTGCGTTTCATTCGCGAGCGTAAATGATTGGCAAATACAAACAATCGTTTAAGTTCAGTGGCAAACGAAACGCAAGCATCTTTGACGCACTTATAAGAAATAATGACAGAGAGGGAAAACTACGAAACGTAGAGCGATAGCGATTGGCAACTTGACTATTAAACACATTCCGATCTCAATTATATTTTCTCTCATTTAGAAACTTTTTCATTTGGAAACTGTATTATGTTTTGATTCGAAGGCGAGTATTTATGTATTTAAGGCTTAGCCACACCCTTTGCTGTGCGTAGATGGCACACCGTTAGCTGAACAAGCCACGCAGCGGTGTGTAATCTAATATGACTTTTATATACGCTACAACGCTTGGTTTTTATAGTTCAAATAACCCTGGGACGGCACATACAAAGAGTAACTATAATATAAAAGGCCAATAACACAAACCCTAATAGAGTAACCCCCTTATTCATAAACGTCTGCTAACTTAACAAGCCGCTAATAATTGTTTGTCCCTTTCGGTCTTAACAATCTGTTCATAAGAGCAAAAGGGACAAACAATTATTAGCGGCTTGTTAAGTTAATAAACGTTTATGAATAAGGGGGTAAGATGTTAGCTAAGTTTTAGCATACCCCAGAATCTCTGCATTGGAATATCTCCATTTTACATATCTTAATATTCGTTCCTTTCCCACTCAACTCTTTCAGAACAGATTATTATGAAATTAGTCGTTAGTAATACTGA
Organism: Thaumatotibia leucotreta; assembly: GCA_025490895.1. Taxonomy (NCBI): domain Eukaryota; kingdom Metazoa; phylum Arthropoda; class Insecta; order Lepidoptera; family Tortricidae; genus Thaumatotibia; species Thaumatotibia leucotreta. Next base: position 44,060 of record JALPQI010001621.1, on the reverse strand, counting down.
ATAAAGTACTTAGTAAAGAAATAACTTCGGCCACGCCACAATGTTATAAGACTTATAGTCAAATAATAAACATCAAAGAATTGCATATGTAGTAATATTTACTGTTAACAATTTAACAGTCATTATTTCCCGAATATTACAAGGTTACTCGTATATGGTTCTTTTATTATCTTATTCATGAACGTTCAACATTTCCATTTTAATCAAAAAGTTGTTTTTTTTATATAGAAGGCAGACAACTAGGCTTTCAGCCCATCTGATGCCCCATGGACATAGTGACCAAAAAATCGCCTATGCGCTGCCTACCCTGAGGATTTAGATGGATTGCCTCTATCTATGCCAGTAATTACACCGGCTATCTTACCCCCAAACCGGAACGCAGTACTAACTATTTATCGGCAGGTTAACGGGTAAGACGGTGGTAGCTATCCGGGCGGACCCTGCACGAGGTCCTACCACCAGTAAAATTGATTTATTTGCCTCTTTGTAACATATACCTACCACTGTCAAAGTGACAGATAAGGATAGCACGCATAGGAGATTTTTTCTCGATTTCTCCATAGTGAAATTTGCTCAGTTTAAACGTCCCTAGTACCCTAATCACTTGTGCTACACGAAAAAATCACCCCACACCGTCCGTAGTACAAGTATCCAAATATCATATTTTATATGTAATTATGGATGACCACTACAAATGCAATTCTCGATATTTTACCTGGATGCTACAACTTCAAAGGTGAGTTCATTCTTCTTCTGATTCGGTATCCGAGTCGGGAATAGTGTTGAACCAATTCTCCCAGTTTGATTGAGGGCCTGTGGGTCTGTAAAAATAATAATAATGCAATTTTACTCACACATTTGACGTTTCTTTGAAAATACTATGTCACTTAAGAAGGAAAAAAAACACTGTCTCTTCAATACCGTTTGGTAGTCAAAGTTTCGTAACCAGGTCAGAAATGGTAATAAAATCCCATTAGGCTTTAAATCGGAACTTTACCATTACAGATTCGTAACCACCAGCTACCCCTTTAGTAACGTTTGGTAGCCAAAGTTTCGTAACTAGCTTCAAAATGGGAATAAAATCCCAATAAGTACCAGGCTTTAAATCTGGACTTGTGGCAATCTTTGGGGGAGGCCTATGTTCAGCAGTGGACGTCTTTCGACTGATATAATGATGATGATGATGATGATGATTGTACCAAGTCTGGCTACGAAATGGGAAAATTATTCCCATGTTATAGCTAACTACCAGGCGGGAAACCATATTTCCCATTTGGCTGCCAGCTGCCAAATCTGGCTACCAAACGGTCCTTAAGAATTAGCCAGCCTATTGGACACCATATGAAGGTCACCTTCTGAGGTGCATATTTTGTCTATAAGTTTATATTTAGAATATTTATTAAGTTGTAGTAGTTAGTACGTTTTTAGGGTATCTTAGTTTATAAAATTTTTGGATGGACATTGAAAAAAAAAATACATATTAGGATTTGAGCTTTATATGCAGAACTCAGTCTCAGTAAGCCTAAAAGAAGGGCTCGACTCGCGACTTGAAAGACTCGGTAGTCTTTTAAGCTCGATAGTCCCGTAAAAATGAGACAAAGAACTCAAGTCTTTCCAAAGACTATAATCACGCATACATACCTGGGCTTGGTGACGGGCTGCGTAATGCAGGACTCAGTAAGCCTAAAAGAAGGGCTCGACTCGCGACTTGAAAGACTCTGTAGTTTTTTCAGCTCGATAGTGTTGGAAGAGTATAAACATACTCCTTGCACCATAGCTGGCCGGTTGATATGACTCTTATGTCACGCGTCAAATCTTTATGCCATCTGTCTTTCCCTTTACGGCTTTGCCGAATGTGTTGTGCTTTTTGCTATTCCTAATATATTAATTCTATTTAATATACGCGGTATTATTTCCTATAGGTTATGGGCCGTCCCATATACCGTAAAATAGGATTGCAGTGTTAGATAAGTCAATTCGCGCAAATCGTAAAATAATCCGTTCTCGAAAATGGCTCCGTCAAAATTTGAAATTGAAAAATTAGCCGGTCGGGAAAATTATTCGACGTGGAAGTTTGCAGTCAAATCTTATCTCGAACACGAAGATCTATGGCAATGTGTTGATCCGGGAACTAATGTGGACACCAAGAAAGACGTTAGAGCTAAGTCGAAAATTATTTTGTTGGTCGAACCTATAAATTACGTCCATATCGAAAATGCTCAAACATCGAAAGAAGTATGGACGAACCTTCAAAATGCTTTCGAGGACTCCGGGCTATCACGCAGAGTGGGTTTACTCAGAGATCTAATCAACACAACACTAGATAATTGTTCCAGTATTGAAGAATACGTTAATAAGATTATGACGACTGCATACAAGTTGCGGAATATTGGCTTCGAAGTCGGAGATGAATGGCTTGGAACGCTCATGCTGGCGGGTTTACCGGACAACTATAAACCAATGATCATGGGTCTGGAAAGTTCCGGCATTAGGATCTCATCGGACTTTATCAAGACAAAACTTTTACAGGAAGTGAAGGTTTCCGAGTCTTCGGCATTCTACACTAAAAGCAAAAATACAGCAAGTCACAATGTTAAAGCAAAGGGAAAAGGTCCACGATGTTTTACATGCAACAAATATGGCCATTTCAAGAATCAGTGCCCGGTTAAAAAGTCTAGTAATAACCAAACTAATCACAGTGGATTTTCAGCAGTTTTTTCAGCTTTCAGCTCATTGGAAACAGATGACTGGTACCTGGATTCAGGGTGCAGCAGGCACTTGTCAAGACGCTCAGACTGGATGTACGAGGTTGAGTCCCCTCCGATTCAGCGAATAATGGTGGCCAACAAGGAAAATATGTCCGTACAAAATATGGGTAAAGTTAACATCCATACCGTTGTAGAAAAAGATGAGCATCAGATCCAGGTGAGAAACGTACTTTATATTCCTGAGCTAAGCGCGAACTTGTTGTCGGTTAGTCAACTTGCTAAAAATGGTTGCAAAGTTTTATTTACTGCTACTGGCTGTGAGGTGTACAACTCAAACAATAACGTTGTTGCGACCGGGAGATTAGTTGACGACATTTACAAGCTGAACACTGTTAAGACTGGCAATGCTTACGCAGTTATCTCAAATGAGAGTAGGGCTGATATTATGACTTGGCATAAGCGAATGTCACATTTGAACTTGGCAGATGTAAAGAGGTTGGAATCTTGCGCTGAGGGTATACAAATTACAGCTAGTAAAGATGAACCTTCTCCGTGCATCTCGTGTTGCAAAGGCAAACAATCTAGACTTCCGTTTTCTAACTCCGGTTCACGAGCGAGTCAATTATTGGAAATAATACATTCCGATCTATGCGGTCCGATGGAGACGCCATCTATGGGCGGAGCGAAGTACTTCATAACCTTCATAGACGATTACTCGCGGAAAGTTTACGTGTACTTTTTAAAGAACAAGTTGGATATAAAGTCAGTGTTTGAAAAATTCAAAAATGAGGTTGAAAATGAATTGGATAAGAGAATAAAAATCTTTCGTAGTGACTGCGGAACCGAATACTGCAATAAAGCTTTTTCTGACTTTCTAGCGGCATGCGGCATCAAGCACCAGACCAGCGCACCGTACTCAAGTCAACAAAACGGACTTGCGGAACGCATGAATCGCAGCCTGGCCGAACGCGCAAGATGCATGCTATTCGAAGCAAACATGCAGAAAGTATTCTGGGCGGAGGCAGTATGCGCAGCGGCCTACATCATTAATAGATCACCATCACGGGTTTTAGCTGAGGTAACACCGTTAGAAATGTGGACGGGTAAGAAACCAAACATTTCACATTTAAAGATCTTCGGCTCGAAAGCCATGGTCCATGTTCCAAAGCCAAAGCGCCAGAAATGGGATCCAAAATCACGCGAGCTAGTATTTATCGGCTACTGTGAAAATACCAAAGCCTACAGACTGTACGACTCAAAGACGAAACAAGTAGTGGTCAGCAGGGATGTGATATTTATCGAGAAAGGCACGAGTGCTAATAAAATCACACCGGACCCTGAACCAGTGTCAAGGACTACCACCATGCCTATAATTACAAGCGCCGTTAGTACAGATATAGATGGAAGTACCGGCGATAGGGAGGACACTGCGACACCACCGAATGAGGTACAGGATAGCGATGATATACCACTAGATGAGACGCAAGATAGTACTTTATCACCTGACACTTCATTTGACAGCTGCGTCAACAGAGCGAGTGATGAGACGTACGTACCTGGCTCAAGCGACGATTATGATAGCGATGAGAAAGTTAAACGCACTATCACGTTAAGATCGGATTGCAAAGGTAATAACTGTATGTGTCATATGTCTGTCACCGAGATCACCGATCCGAAAACTGTGGACGAGGCTTTGTCCAGTGATAACTCGCAGAACTGGAAGAGAGCTATGGACGAAGAGTACGAGTCCTTAATGTCCAACAAAACCTGGGAAGTTACGACTCTACCTCCGAACAGGCGAGCTCTACCTTGCAAGTGGGTTTTTAAGACAAAGACGAATGAAAAAGGTGACGTTGTAAAGTATAAGGCACGACTGGTAATAAAAGGATGTTCGCAGAAAAAAGGTATCGATTACAACGAAGTTTATTCACCAGTTGTCAGACTTGCATCTTTGCGGTACTTATTTGCCTTGGCGGCAAAACATGATTTGGACATATGTCAGATGGACGCTGTGTCAGCTTTCCTTAAGGGTGACATAGATAAGGAGATATACATGGTTCAACCTGCGATGTATGAGAAAGGTGACCAAGTATGCCTATTGAAGAAATCACTGTATGGATTAAAACAGGCGAGCAGACAGTGGAATAAGAAACTTGATTCTTCATTGAAATCTATGGGTCTGCAGCAGTCAAAACTTGATCCCTGTATTTATCACAAGGTTGAAGACGAAGACAACATGCTATTTGTAGCAATTTACGTTGACGACTTGTTGATCTTCACGAATAACCAGACTTCGAAAAGCTTCATCAAAGAACAGCTTAACAAGCATTTTAAGATGAAAGATCTTGGCGATGTATGCTACTGTCTCGGGATACATGTAGAAAGAGATAGGAAGAATGGCGTAATATATCTTGACCAAGAAAAGTACATACAGGAAGTTTTACATAAATACGGAATGTCGGACTGCAAACCTGTTAGGACTCCAATGGATATGGGCACAAAGTTCACAGAGAGTTGTGATGAAACAAAGAAAGTGTTAAGTGATGTCCCGTATCAAGAAATAATAGGATGTTTGCTATATATTTCGCAAGTTACGAGACCAGATATTAGCTTTGTTATTAATATGCTGAGTAAATATAATAACAAACCAGAAATGCAACACTGGGTCGCTCTAAAGCGAGTGATGCGATACCTGAAAGGTACAAAAGATTACAGGCTCTGTTACAAGAAGAGTCCTGATAAAACCACGATGTATGGTTACTGTGACGCCGACTGGGCGAGTTCGGCTGATGATAGACGGTCCTGCACCGGTTACACTTTTTTGTTTCAGGGAGGAGCGATCAGCTGGTGTTCCAAGCGGCAACCTACCGTGGCGCTTTCAACGACAGAAAGCGAATATATGTCATTGTCGACATGCGTACAGGAAGCTTTGTGGCTGAAGCAGTTCCAAGAGGGTTTATGGCCGCAGATGAAGAATGAAGCCCTGATCATCTACAGCGACAATCAGAGCAGTATCAAACTTTCTGGTACTGATGGCTATCATTCGAGAACCAAGCACATCGATGTGAGGCATCATTTTGTGCGTGACAAAGTCCATGAAGGTGTCATCGACGTCCGCTACATTCAGACAGATTTGATGGTGGCTGACGCACTTACTAAGGCTACGGCACTCCCGAAGCTGGCCTTCTGTTCCAAGATGATGGGATTATGTTTAAGGGAGGATGTTGGAAGAGTATAAACATACTCCTTGCACCATAGCTGGCCGGTTGATATGACTCTTATGTCACGCGTCAAATCTTTATGCCATCTGTCTTTCCCTTTACGGCTTTGCCGAATGTGTTGTGCTTTTTGCTATTCCTAATATATTAATTCTATTTAATATACGCGGTATTATTTCCTATAGATAGTCCCGTAAAAATGAGATAAAGAACACGAGTATTTCTAAAGACTATAATCACGCATACATACCTGGGCTTGGTGACGGGCTGCGTAATGCAGGACTCAGTAAGCCTAAAAGAAGGGCTCGACTCGCGACTTGAAAGACTCAGTAGTTTTTTAAGCACGATAGTCCCGTAAAAATGAGATAAAGAACACGAGTCTTTCTAAAGACTATAATCACTAGTCATCGTTATCAACGTGCACTTTCCGTGGCAATGGCTATGGTTGACAGAAAAGTAACAAATGTGAAAATGCGATTTTGTTCTATTACTCGTACCTACTCTCAGTAAGAATAGTACTCTCCTTAGGATACATACAAACATATATCCTACTTTAAAAAAGAAAAAATCTAATGTCATTAATTTATGACACAAAATAGTACCTTAAATGACATTTTGCAGTCTTTATTTTAAGTGAAACGAATATTCAAGTGGATTAAAATCAGTGTTATATAATGGATTATTCAATTTGACGTGAACGTTTGACAGCCGAATCTATTTAATATATTTTAGCCTTTACTCGTTTGATCAGTGTAATTTGAATAAGTGATTAAAATATGTATAGCTAATTAATTATTATAATTTAAATAGTTATAATTTCTGACATTTTAAAGATTGATAAAATACCTGTGTATTTCATTTTTCTGTCAACCATACTTTGACACCAAAACCGCACGTTGATAACGATGACTAATAATCACGCATACATACCTGGGCTTAGTGACGGGCTGCGTAATGCAGGACTCAGTAAGCCTCAAAGAAGGGCTCGACTCGCGACTTGAAAGACTCGGTAGTTTTTTAAGCTCGATAGTCCCGTAAAAATGAGATAAAAAACACGAGTATTTCTAAAGACTATAATCACGCATACATACCTGTGCTTGGTGACTGGTTGAAGCGAGGCTAGCATACATTTAATATACGTGCATTGTATCATTTCTTAATTTTTGTATCGACATTAAAAACCGAGTCTTTATATTAGGACTCTAGCTTTAAATACCGGACTCAGTAACCCTAAAAAAAAGGCTCGACTCGCGATTTAAAAGACTCCCGTAAAAATGAGATAAAAAACACGAGTCTTTCTAAAGCCTATAATCACGCATACATACCTGGGCTTGGTGACGGGCTGCGTAATGCAGGACTCAAGGCTCGACTAGCGACTTGAAAGTTTCGGTAGTCTTTTAAGCTCGATAGTCCCGTCAAAATGAGATAAAAAACACGAGTATTTCTGAAGACTATAATCACGCATACATACCTGGGCTTGGTGACGGGCTGCGTAATGCAGGACTCAGTAAACCTAAAAGAAGGGCTCGACTCGCGACTTGAAAGACTCGGTAGTCTTCTAAGCTCCATAGTCCCGTACAAATGAGATAAAGAACACGAATCTTTCTAAAGACTATAATCACGCATACATACCTAGGCTTGGTGACTGGCTGCAGCGAGGCTAGCATACATTTAATATACGTGATTTGTACCATTTCTTAATTTTTGGATCGACATTAAAAAACGAGTCTTTATATTAGGACTCTAGCTTTATATATAGGACTCAGTAAGCCTAAAAGAAGGGCTCGACTCGCGACTTGAAAGACTCGGTAGTCTTCTAAGCTCGATAGTCCCGTAAAAATGAGATAAAGAACACGAGTCTTTCCAAAGTTTATAATCACGCATACATACCTGGGCTTGGTGACGGGCTGCGTAATGCAGGACTCAGTAAGCCTAAAAGAAGGGCTCGACTCGCGACTTGAAAGACTCTGTAGTTTTTTCAGCTCGATAGTCCCGTAAAAATGAGATAAAGAACACGAGTATTTCTAAAGGCTATAATCACGCATCCATACCTGGGCTTGGTGACGGGCTGCGGCAGCGTGGCGGCGGCGGTGGCGGGCTGCGGCGGCGCGGCGGGCGGCGCGCGGCGCTGCAGCGTCTGCGTGCCCGTGTCGTCGTCGCACCACGACGGGGCTAGCACCCATCTGTACGTGACAGGTGTAGTCAAGACCAGTGGCCTATACCACAAAACTTTACAAGCGTACAATGCTACAAAATTGTATAAATTCCCATACAAAAAGTTGACAGTGCGCGGACAAGTCATCGCACAAATAGATATTGGATATAGGGCAAGACTGTTGTAGAGTCGAGACTTGACTATACTATACAAGGTGCCCACGAGGAAATGGAAAAATTCTAACAGCATATTCCTGAGACTAAAAGAAGCAAGAAATGTCAAATCTGCAAATTTTTTTTTTAATATTTTGAATGCCTTAATACACAAAAAAAGGATTTTATTAATCAAACTGTCACAAAAAATGCAGTTTAAAGTTTTTTTTTACATTTGCTAAATAATTAAAGATATTATTGTTCATTTGATGTCTGTCAATTAAGTGTGACAAGACTAAGACAACATGGTGACAAAATCGTTTCCTAAAATGCGTTTATCATAGCGTAACGGTCTAAGACGGTTTTAAGAAAAAACAAATTTCCTCTTAAAATAGACTGAATCCAGAAAACATCATATGACATTTTTAACTTCAAATTTGGTCAGAAATCCGCTGTTGAATTTTTTCCCTTTCCTCATGGGCACATTGTATAGAGACGTGTAGTGTATACTATAAGTAATAAGCCATGGAACCTAACCTAGATAGCCAGCAATTAAAACAAAATATTGGAGCCACGATCATTAATATAATGGGAAATGTGTGAAGAAGTGATGAAAAACACGATGAAAAGGGTTGGACATTTTGGATCCCGCTAGAGTTGGACATTTGTCCACCCTAAATATTATATTAAACCAGTGATAATTTATATTTATTTTTTAATGTTTTATAGCACAGATGTCATATATACCATAGATCAAGCAAACGCATCTATTTAGCATGTCAAATGAACTCAGTAAATTCTGACTTGTCCGTCTTTAATCGCAGCTTGCAGCTTTCGGGCGTCAAATTTTGTAAGTTGAAGTGAACAAAAACATTAATAATGCCTCCTTAAGTAATATTAATTGCAACAACACAAAAAAATATGAATACTCAAGGGCCTGAGACATTTAAAATCATAGGCAAGTAACAACTTCAGTACAAAATCTGACACGCTCGGCCGCCATACAAATGAATGAACTTGTTTCTTCTATACAAATCTAATTATGTGTTTTATAGAATACAATTTCAAAAATTATAGTGTATGACTGTATGTGTACAATTCACGAGTTACCTAGAACTGGTGGCGGACTTGCAGTTCTCGCACTCGCTCCGGTAGTCGTCCGGTCCGTCCGGTTCGCCGTCCGGCGCGTCGGAATAGCTACACACGCATGACGGCTGCAAATTTGTAAGAGTACTATACTACATTAACCTGCGAACATATATAGAGCGGCCCATTCAAATCGGTCAGTATGGGAAAGACTGAAACTATAAGACATACGAAGATTTGTTCTTAGGAACCATGTCACCGAATTTGATAAAAAGAAAAACTGCATTCATACATTTGAAAAATAAACTGCACCCAGCCAGGGAATCGAACCCGGTTGTTTTGAAAAAATAAACATACACTATGTCTATTCAGATATCGTTTGTGTAGGTCTTAAGCAGTAAATGTCTCTAAGAAACATGATGTCTAAAATGAATGGAATTCATTGTTTTCACGTACTTAAATTTATTTTACTAGGTGTTTATTGTGTAAATCTTAAGATTTTTTTTTTCTCTCATATCTATCAACGCAGTTTTCCTTATTATCAAAATCAATGACATGGTTCCTAAGAACAAATCTTCGTATGTCTTATAGTTTCAGACTTTCCCATACTGACCGATTGGAATGGGCCACCCGGTATAACATGGATGTCTAACGCCAGCTCAAAAATGCCCCCAAAACCAATTGTTCAATTGTGCCAAAATGGGCAGAACATAGCGCTTTTCTTAACGCCGCGCATATTTCGGCGCAACATATTTGACAAACGTTTATAGAATACAGCCAATCAAAACTTTGATCGACCGATCACGACTATTTTTAAATGGCGATGGCGGTTTAAGTTTTTATAGGTTGATATTGAAATTCATTACCGTGATGCATTGGTGGCAGTTGGGTGACAGTTGTCAACTAAAATTCTGGCCCTTTTTGATAGGAAATTTAGTAAGGCGTGCGGCTTCCATGTTTTATTTGTTCGTAGACATTAACATGTATAATGAAACTGAGGCTCTCCTTGTGAAAAATTAAAAAAAATCATCACACTTGCTGTCTAAGCGCGCCATTGCTTACATGCTTAGCGGGAATAATAGAAAAATGAAATTCCCTAGGGAGTAATAGAAATGTCAGTACGTCATTGAATAATATTTTGTCTTAAAACTTATTTTTTTGTCGGCAAGTGTGATGAAGAACATTGTATGCATCACGGTCGGAAAGCGGAATACTAACTCTAGTCATTAAAAGCCCTCCGCATACGGTGCCGGGCTTCTAACACTCTCGTTAGTAATTCCGTACTTACCTCCCTTGATGCACAATGTACTATTGCACTACATCTGTACCTACCTAGTTTTGTAAAACTCATTCCGTTTTTGTGCAATAAGGACATTTTTACTTTTATTACTTTTTTTCACTTTGTACATACAGGGTGGAAATTATTTTTGGGTCATCACTGACCGAGCAGCTACCAGATCCACAGTAGCTACGCGAAAATGGTGAGAGTTTATATAGTGAGTTTTGATTAGACTAAGAGTAGTGAGAGATTTTATAGTGAGTTTTGATTAGACTAAGAGTAGTGAGAGTTTTTAGTGAGGTTTTATTAGACTAAGGGCTGATTTTTCAATCCTCAGTTAAAAGTATCCGTCAGTTAAAAGTATTACCATCCTTATCGCTGGTCATCAGTCAAAAAAGGATAGAGCTAACATTTATTTGACAGTTACTGTTATCTGGGGATTGAAAAATCAGTACTAAGAGTAGTGAGAGTTTTTATAGTGAGTTTTGATTAGACTAAGTCTGACTATTTTTTTTCTTCTAATTTTTGTCTGACTAAGGACTGATTTTTCAATACCCAGTTAACAGTACCTGTCAAATAAATGTTAGCTCTGTCCTTTTTTAACTGATGATTTGAGTAAAGGATAGTGATAATTTTAACTGACGGATAGACTTATTTGGTGATTGAAAATAGTACGGTCAAATCGTACATTAAACTCGCAAAACATGTAGTAAAGCTGCATTTTTGGTATGTTATTTCGACACCATAGGGCAGTATAAAACCACATTTTGCAAGCAAAAAAAAGTTGTGCTAGCTGCGTTATACGTGAAAAACTGTGAAATTTACTGTATATTTTTAGTTTCTGATTTTTATAAAAAAAGCCTTACGTTTTTTGACAATATGTATCAGGTAACGTTTAAATATGAATGAATTTGTAACAAGATGAGATAACATGCATTACCGTAGGTCTTATAGTTTCAGAGATTCGAGACTTCAAATAGTACCCTGTTTTATAAACTAGATAAAATGTTGAGTTTTGCTAACGTTTTTGGTTTAATATCGCCTTACCTAATTATGCTACGAAAAACATGAAATAATTATCTTATAGCGCAATTAATATTCTTTCATTTAAGGGTAAAATCAGGTCAGTAAACTTTGTAATTGAAACTAAAAACGCGAAATTCAAAAAGCAGGAGGTCCGCTATCTAAGTTTTTCATACAAACGGCAAGTCGTGTTGCAAAGCTGCAATGTTTGTATATTATATAGGCTCTATAGGGATGTACGAAAATGCATATTACAAGAAAAAAAAAATAAGGATTTAGGTATAGGACGTAAAAAACTGAAAAAAATCGGATTTTTTTTAGTTTTTGACGTTTAACTAAAAAACTATAACTTTTTGATAATAATTGCTATAAAACTATGAAAGAATATTAAATTTGAAAGGATTTGAGCTACATTGCATTACCCTAAATTATATAGATTTAGCGATACGACATTTCAAAATGTGCCCTTCATTAAGTTAAGAAAATAAATGCATGTTTTGAAGCCTCGTATACCCCCAACTATAAGACTTACAGTAATTGTTATCGGCTCAATTTGTTCCCAATTTAATGTAGTTATTATCTACAATTACTTTTTTTTCTTAGCGCGAACGTTTTGCCAATATTTAGTGAATAACTTTAACGTAACCTAAAATTTGTTTATGTTTTGATAAAAGGGCACTTTATGAAATGTCGTATCTCAAAATATATAACTTACGGTGATGCAACGTAGCTCAAATCCTTTCAAATTTAATGTTCTTTCTTAGTTTTATAGCAATCAGTATCAAAAACATAATAGATTTTTAGTTAAACGTCAAAAACTAAAAAAAGTGCGATTATTTTTCCATTTTTTACGTCCTATGCCCAAATTATCTTTTTGTTTTTCTTTTAATATGCATTTTCGTATATATCTATAAGGCCTTTATAATATACCAAAATTGCAGCTTTGCAACTCGACTTGCGATTTGTATGAAAAACTTAGATAGCGGGCCTCCTGTTTTTGGAATTCGGGTTTATATTTTCAACTACAAAGTTCACTGACCTAATTTTACCCTTAAATTAAAGAATATTAAGTGCGCTATAAGGTCATTATTGCATGTTTTTCGTAGCATAATTAGGTGAGGCGATATTAAGTCGAAAACGTTAGCAAAACACAAAACTTTATCTAGTTTACAAAAAGGGGTACTTTTTAAAGTCTTGAATCTCTGAAACTATAAGACCTACGGTAATGCATGTTAGCTCAACTTGTTGGAAATGTATTAGTCTTTAAACGTTTATATACATATGATATCAAAAAACGTAAGGTTTTTTTAAATAAAAATCAGAAACTAAAAAATGGCCGTAAATTTCGCAGTTTTTCACGTACTACCCAGCTAGCACAAGTTTTTTTTGCTTGCAAAATATTGTTTTATACTGTCCTATGGTGTCTAAACAACATACCAAAAATGCAGCGATACTACTTGATTTGCGAGTTTATGGTAAAATTATGTACGATTTGACCGTACTAAAAATCAGCCCTAAGTTCTAGATAAGCTTACCTTGTCAACGGTGAGGGGTAGAGTGGGGGTCGCGACATCCGCGGCTGGTTTGGCGCTTACAGCCTTTAGGGGTTTGGGTTCGATCCCGCCCACATTGTGTTCCTCACTGTGCGCTCTGTAACAATCATATCAATTAAATACATTTGTCAATAGTTGTTTAATTGTTTATGTGATTGTTGCATGGTGATGATAAAATTGATAAATAAACGAGTATTGTTTAATGAACAGACAGTAGTCGCAGTGGCACAAACAAAATGTAGCTAGAGACTTCCGCTCGAATATCGTTATTTCATTTTTTGACATAAGTAACGTTATACAGCGTGTTTTTCTTCATATGCTATAACTTTAAGGGAAGCTTATTTAGGTCAAATATAATTAATTTCTCTAAGAAACTAGTGTTTTAACTCTCACCGTTATTGAGTTATTAAAAAAATTTGTTTAATCATTGAGCATGTGTATTGCAACCTTTATTATATTCTATGTTACTTATTTTGACATGTGCCGTCAGTCACCTTAGATTTACTTTTATTTTATTCTTAAGGTTCTCTCACACTTACCATTTCATTTATTATGTATGAAAACAAAAAAAAAAAATTTATCGAATTTTCCAAAAGCCGATATACCAGACAACTTCTATTAATGGCCCAAGAAACCTGTCTAATTTATCGCAAATCGAAACGAACACCCTGTATATGACTTTGTGATAAAATTACCTAAAGTAAGCTTATTTGTAAAGGAGGCGAGGATTAACTCTACTTTGGATAGAATCTATCGAATGTGGAAACAGTGGTAAAACTTAATTTCTATTAAAAAATTTTAATTCCAAAAAAAAAAATACATAGGCTACGTTGCTGTCAATCATCAAAAAAATTCCATAACATCTAGTTTCTTTGTTCCCCCGCCCGCTGAAGAAAAGGTACTTGCCTGTAACCAATTGGTTGTTCCTTTTGTATCATTTTCCTACTATGTGTTTCTTTCTACATCACATCATCAGTCTATCTCAGTCTACTGCTAGACGTAGGTCTCTTCTATTAACTATACGTAGGTATAGATGCATTACGAGGTAAATGCCCAGAATCGCGACACTGGGCAAGCGGATTGGCGATCGCAGTAATGTGTTAACTATGATGACGCTACTGCCCATCATCAATCTTCTATCAAGAATGGTCAGTGACACTTCAATCCCTTAGTCGGCTCTTACGACACCCACGGGAAGAGTTGGGGTGGTGACAAATGTATTCTTATTGCCGTTACCACACGGCCAGTGTGTCTCTACATACCTGGTCTTTTTTGTCTTTAGGATCGATATAATTCTGTATTTTGTGTCTTATTTGCGAAAACCTGTAAGCTTTGCTGTTACACATGATCATCATCATCATCATCATATCAGCCGAAAGACGTCCACTGCTGACCTTCACCAGGTCATCAGTCCACCTTGTGGGGGGCCTACCCACGCTACGCCTTCCGGTACGTGGCCGCCACTCAAGAACCTTCCCGCCCCAACGGTCATCGGTTCTACGCGCAATGTGCCCCGTCCACTGCCACTTCAGTTTAACGATTCTGAGAGCTATTTAGTTTAGTTTAGTTTTCGGTTACTTTGGTTCTGCTGCATTGGTCTCATTTTTAATCCGATCATGCAGAGAGACTCCTAGCATAGCCCTCTCCATTGCCCTTTGGGTGACTTTGAGCCTTCTTATGAGGCCCAGTGTAAGCGGCCACGTTTCAGTACCGTATGTCATCACTGGCAACACACACTGATCAAAGACCTTCGTCTTCAAACGGGTCCATATTGGCACTTATACAATTTTTTCTTCGAATATTTTTACTAATACCGTTTTTTATTCATAATTATCATTACTCCGAAAATTTTTTCTCATACTTTTTTTCTTACTAAAAATTATACTTCTACCTACAATGTTCATAACGATTTTTATTTCGAAATTTTATCCTCCTAAAGTCGTCAAGTAGATTAATCTATACTCATAAAGTTATTTGAAATAAATTGTTTATTTATAAACATTTTCCCATTAGGTTCACTCTGTTGTGGTATAATTCTTTTATGAATAACATAAACTATGTAGTCATAATGGGCTTTGTGCAGAAACTGTTGTGACATACTCAACTTTAGCATATTTCTTTGTGGCAGATTTCGAGTTGTTCGAATATTATTCGAGAATAATAATAACAGAGAAGGAATAATTACAACCTCTCAATATAATCGAGGTAGTAGTAATATTCTATACGTTACTTACTGTGTTACTGAGCTGAGTACTTTCTAGGTTGCTAAAAAAAAATAACCTCGAAGACTAAGGCGGGAGCAATGCTCCCGCCTTAGTCTTCTAACCTAACCTATCCGAGTCGGATCTGCCCCGGAAGGTTTTGTTCGCTCGCTTCGCTCGCTCACTGCAGAAATTTTCACCCTCACAGCAAATTCTGCCTGACGAAAAAGGCAAGTTTCGAACATGTGGCTACATGCCCAAAAAAAAATGCAAATCTAATTTCTGTCTTATAACACTCGGCGTAATTAATGATATGCCAAGATAGTTTCGGACAAAATAATATTCGAAATATTGTTATTTAAGCCAAGTGATGTTTCTGTCTCATTAAGTTGATTACAAAATAGATTATACCAAGTCTGTTATGTCCTAAGCGTTTCGGACAAAAAAAGTTTGGAGGGAACCCGTTTAGTACAGTACCTACTCTGCCACAACCTGATTTGTGCAAGTAGCTAGTTTACAATAATAGTACGATTTATATTTAATTAAACAAAAATAATTCATACATAAAACCAGTACAGATAAAAATAAATACCTATAACATTAGAATATATAGCATAAAATAAGTATAGTGAAAAATTATATAAACATAAAAGTTAGTACTAAAAATATGTATGAAAAACAATATTATGAACATAAATAATTCTATGTGATGATGATTATGAACAAAGATTATTCTAAATACCGATCATTATGAAGTTAAATTGTATAAGAAAAATTTTCGGAGTTCCAATAATCTAAGTTGCAATTTTATAAATACTTTGGCGCACCCTCTTCAAACACTGCGGAATATTGGACGAAAATATGTGTCGTAGCTTAGTTACACATGATTGGGAACCTGTATTTGTTGGTTTTCTGAGTAAAATTAAATAATCGTGCGACAGACCTGGATGCGGAGGCGAGGTTAAGTCGCGGCATACTCCGTCCGGTATCGGTCGCGCCGCTCGGTTTGTGGAACGAGCGCCGGATCTCGCTGTGCAGCGAGCGATCGCAGCGATTGAATATGTCGAGGTAAATGTCGGTGAGAAATAATGGGTAACTTAGAGATAGCTAGCCAGAATGTAAATCATATTCAAACGATACATAAGTTTTCTTATATCTTGTATTTAGTTAGTACATATCAAAAGAACAAAGAGTAATAAAACGCAATAGGAAATAGTTAGTACGAAACGAAGTATTCGATATTTCAAAAAGCCTAGATAGATCCTATATTTCTTGTTTACCTGATTTTACGAAGTTAATACCTTCATGACAATAGAATGTATAGTCAAAAAAATGTGGTCTACCACTTTTCGCCTCTATTTAGTGGTAAAGAAGTGGTAGACCACATTGTTTGTTAAGTGTACTCTTCGATGACTGTTATGTCGATGTTAGATTTTGTCAATCTCTCGTTCCTGTTAGAAAAATAAGTATAATTATTAGTTATTCCGTGCGACAGACCTGGATGCGGAGGCGAGGTTAAGTCGCGGCATACTTCTTCCAGTATCGGTTGCACCGCTCGGTTTGTGGAACGAGCGCCGGATCTCGCTGTGCAGCGAGCGATCGCAGCGATTGAATATCGTCGTGTCGTGATAAATGTCGGCGAGAAATAATGTGCCCAATAAAAAGAATAAGATGAATAAGATCGCCCATTGTAATACCTGTACTTGTAACACTGTATATCTACTTGTAATACTGTTATTCTAATGTTATTATGGTGTGCAATAAAGAGTATTGTATTGTATTGTAATGTGCCCTAACTTAGAGATAGACAGCCAGAATGCAAATCATATTCAAACGATACATTCTTTTATTGATTGAATCAATAAAACTTTCACGATTATCACTCATTAAGATCCGTTTGTAGTTAAAATATGATACACTATTTTTCTTATATCATATATTTAATACCCATCAAAAGAACAACGTATCCTAAATTTCTTGATTACCTGATTTTATGAAGTTTATCTTGGGAATAGGATGTGCTCTTCAATGAGTATTATGTCCATGTTTAATTTTGTCTATCTCTTGTCTAAGCATAGACAAGTTGCTAACGCTTAATCGCCAATCGTAAAAGAAAGTCAGCTAACTGTTTTTGTCGCACTAATACGAAAGAGTGACAGAGAGGGAAAACTACGATACGTTACTAAGCGTTAGCGATTGGCAACTTGGCTAAGCATTGCTAGAAAAATATCTAGGTATAACTATTAGCATTATTCAAACGATACATAAGTTTTCTTATATCTTGTATTTAGTTAGTACATATCAAAAGAACAAAGAGTAATAAAACGCAATAGGAAATAGTTAGTACGAAACGAAGTATTCGATATTTCAAAAAACCGGCCAAGTGCGAGTCGGACTCGCACGCAAAGGGTTCCGTACCATTATCAATTTATTATTAAAAAAATACAGTTAAATCAACCTACCTCAAAAACTATAAAAGATAATTTAATCAAACCAAAAATCGTTGATAGAGTTTATTAATGTGCATAACATATATTTTTTTCAGAATTTTATATCGCGTAGTTTAAAAAATAGAGGGGGGGGGACACATTTTTCAGACTTTGAGAGCTGATATCTCGAAAACGATTTGCTTGAATAAAAATGTGATGTATAAACCTTCATATCATTTTCAAAGACCTTTCTATTAATACCCCACACGCTTATGTAAAACTAAAAAAAAAATTCTATCCCTCAGTTACATGTATGGAGGGCCCCCACCCCAATGGTTTTTTTTACAATTTAGTATCATAATCCTGTAGCGGTTCATACAACACATATTCTCACCAAATTTCGTTACTGTAGCATTTATAGTTTCCGAATAAATCGGCTGTGACAGACGGACAGACGGACAGACGGACATGACGAATCTATAAGGGTTCCGTTTTTGCCATTTTGGCTACGAAACCCTAAAAAGCCTAGATAGATCCTATATTTCTTGTTTACCTGATTTTACGAAGTTAATACCTTCATGAGAATAGGATGTACAGTCAAAAAAAATGTGGTCTACCACTTTTGACTCTATTTAGTGGTAACAAAGTTGAAAAGTGGTAGACCACATGTTTTGTTGACTGTACACTTCGATGACTGTTATGTCGATGGTAATTTTGTCAATCTCTCGTTCCTGTTAGAAAAATAAGTATAATTATTAATGATTCCGTGCGACAGACCTGGATGCAGAGGCGAGGTTAAGTCGCGGCATACTCCGTCCGGTATCGGTCGCGCCGCTCGGTTTGTGGAACGAGCGCCGGATCTCGCTGTGCAGCGAGCGATCGCAGCGATTGAATATTGTCGTGTCGTGATAAATGTCGGCGAGAAATAATGTGCCTTAACTTAGAGATAGACAGCCAGAAATCATATTCAAACGATACATTCTTTTATTGATTCAAACTTTCACGATTATCACTCATTAAGACCCGTTTGTAGTTAAAATATGATACACTATTTTTCTTATATCATGTATTTAATACCCATCAAAAGAACAACGTATTTTACATTTCTTGGTTACCTGATTTTATGAAGTTTTATCTTGAGAATAGGATGTGCTCTTCAATGAGTATTATGTCCATGTTTAATTTTGTCAATCTCTTGTCTAAGCATAGACAAGTTGCTAACGCTTAATCGCCAATCGTAAACGAAAGTCAGCTAACTGTCTTTGTCGCACTAATACGAAAGAGTGACAGAGAGGGAAAACTACGATACGTTACTAAGCGTTAGCGATTGGCAACTTGGCTAAGCATTGCTAGAAAAATATCTAGGTATAACTATTAGTTATTCCGTGCGACAGACCTGGATGCAGAGGCGAGGTTAAGTCGCGGCATACTCCGTCCGGTATCGGTCGCGCCGCTCGGTTTGTGGAACGAGCGCCGGATCTCGCTGTGCAGCGAGCGATCGCAGCGATTGAATATCGTCGTGTCGAGGTAAACGGTGAGAAATAATGGGTAACTTAGAGATAGTTAGCCAGAATGCAAATCATATTCCAACGATACATAAGTTTTCTTATATCTTATATTTAGTTAGTACATATCAAAAGAACAAAGAGTAATAAAACGCAATAGGAAATAGTTAGTACGAAACGAAGTATTCGATATTTCAAAAAAGCCTAGATAGATCCTATATTTCTTGTTTACCTGATTTTTCGAAGTTAATACCTTCATGAGAATAGAATGTACAGTCAAAAAAAATGTGGTCTACCACTTATGACTCTATTTAGTGGTAACAAAGTTGAAAAGTGGTAGACCACATGTTTTGTTGACTGTACACTTCGACGACTGTTATGTCGATGTTAGATTTTGTCAATCTCTCGTTCCTGTTAGAAAAACAAGTATAACTATTAGTTATTCCGTGCGACAAACCTGGATGCGGAGGCGAGGTTAAGTCTTGGCATACTCCGTCCGGTATCGGTCGCGCCGCTCGGTTTGTGGAACGAGCGCCGGATCTCGCTGTGCAGCGAGCGATCGCAGCGATTGAATATCGACGTATCGAGGATTGTCGTGTCGAGGGCTGTCGCGATTCGGGGAATCGTGCGATGTCTGTGAACAATATTTCACGTCACACACATCATCAACTTATTACACAGGTTGAGTACAGCTAGATCGTGCAAGTAGGCGTTAAAAAACGTTGAAAAACAAATTAGTCACATAATTATATCACATAAGGTATTTATAAAATTTTGTGGTTGGAAATTTAATTCAATTTGTAGGTACTTTTGAATTCGTCATTATCATCAAACTTTCTATCCACTGTTGGGCACTCCTACACACTCATAGGCCTCTCTTATTACTTATGCGTATGGACGCACTAGGATAGGCCTATAATCACCACGATGGGCAAGCGGATTGACAATCGCAGTAGTGTTCATTATGATGACGCTGTTGTATCTACCCAACCTATAAACCATATTTGACGAGATCAGATTGATTTTAACAGCGTCGAATACAGGTAATTAAGGATGCAAATATTGCAAATATCGGCTAGTGTACGTACCTGGTGGGTCACAACGGAAGAACAGCGCTGGCCTAGCTAGCTACATGCTGAGTTGTGACCCTTTTGTGGCAAGCTGTTGTTGTGTTATTTGTAAATGTGTATATGTCCATCGTGCTTGTCATAAATAAATGTTATTTCATTTCATTTCAAGCGGCATCATAGCGGTACAGGATATTTCAGCGGATATTTCAGTTAATACAAGACGAATTCACTATGAGATATGCAAGCAACGATTTCAATTTCATTCACGCTGAGCACCCAGGGGTCCCGTCAGGCGGGTCGCGTGTGGGGACCCTACTGGGCATTTTCGCGAGAAGAGATCCAAAAAAAAATTTTTTTAAGGTAGGTAAATTTAATGTTTTTCCTACTCAGAATAACGAGTTCTTTCAATCAAGAGAAAAAAAGTACAAGAAAAAAATGGTCCCACATTTTTCATACATTTTACATGCTCTCCGTCTCCACTTTGTAACCGCTGTAAGTGTTTGAAAAACGGTTACGTAATAGAAACAAAAATTTGGGACAATTTTTCTTTTAGTAGGATCGAAAGAGCTCGTGATTCTGAGCAGGAAAAACATAAAATATACCTGTTTCAGAAAAATAAGTTTTTGGGTTATTGTCAGACTTAGGTTATCGTCTTTTCGGTGGACATACCTAAAGTTAAGTAATTCCTGTACTAATTTTGGGATAAAACAATGTACGGTACAACTAGGTTCCCCGGTCTATCGCCCTATGCAATCAAATCGTAACATAGATTTATAAAAGCTGTTAACTTTTGACCACCGAGTGGACAACTTTTGTTTTTCGGACTGACAATGACCCTTTTGTATCTCTTCTCGCGAAAATGCCCTACTGCCAACGTGGCTGAGACCACTTGTCTACTCACTCGGTGTTGGCGCTGGTGTAGAAGCCGGGCACGTTGTGCGGGCGCTCGGGCTCTGATGGCGCCCAGGGACCCGACAGGCGGGTCGCGTGTGGGAACCCTACTGGCGAGACCACTTGTCTACTCACTCGGTGTTGGCGCTGGTGTAGAAGCCGGGCACGTTGTGCGGGCGCTCGGGCTCTGATGGCGCCCAGGGACCCGACAGGCGGGTCGCGTGTGGGAACCCTACTGGCGAGACCACTTGTCTACTCACTCGGTGTTGGCGCTGGTGTAGAAGCCGGGCACGTTGTGCGGGCGCTCGGGCTCTGATGGCGCCCAGGGACCCGACAGGCGGGTCGCGTGTGGGAACCCTACTGGCGAGACCACTTGTCTACTCACTCGGTGTTGGCGCTGGTGTAGAAGCCGGGCACGTTGTGCGGGCGCTCGGGCTCTGATGGCACCCAGGGACCCGACAGGCGGGTCGCGTGTGGGAACCCTACTGGCGAGACCACTTGTCTACTCACTCGGTGTTGGCGCTGGTGTAGAAGCCGGGCACGTTGTGCGGGCGCTCGGGCTCTGATGGCGCCCAGGGACCCGACAGGCGGGTCGCGTGTGGGAACCCTACTGGCGAGACCACTTGTCTACTCACTCGGTGTTGGCGCTGGTGTAGAAGCCGGGCACGTTGTGCGGGCGCTCGGGCTCTGATGGCGCCCAGGGACCCGACAGGCGGGTCGCGTGTGGGAACCCTACTGGCGAGACCACTTGTCTACTCACTCGGTGTTGGCGCTGGTGTAGAAGCCGGGCACGTTGTGCGGGCGCTCGGGCTCGCGCGGCACGCTGAGGCCGCGGCTGATGGCGCCCAGGGACCCGACAGGCGGGTCGCGTGTGGGAACCCTACTGGCGAGACCACTTGTCTACTCACTCGGTGTTGGCGCTGGTGTAGAAGCCGGGCACGTTGTGCGGGCGCTCGGGCTCGCGCGGCACGCTGAGGCCGCGGCTGATGGCGCCCAGGGACCCGACAGGCGGGTCGCGTGTGGGAACCCTACTGGCGAGACCACTTGTCTACTCACTCGGTGTTGCCGCTGGTGTAGAAGCCGGGCACGTTGTGCGGGCGCTCGGGCTCGCGCGGCACGCTGAGGCCGCGGCTGATGGCGCCGAGGGACCCCGTTAAGCGAATCGCGTGTGGGAACCCTACCACTGCCGAGCGAAAAACAAACAAATAATAATAACGTCGTACACAAATAACTTTAGACTGTATACCATTTTTTGTCATGGCAATGTAAACCGAATTCAAATATGGCCCCAATTTCAACGTCGTACACAAATAACTTTAGACTGTATAGCATTTTTTGTTATGACAATGTAAAGCGAATTCAAATATGGCCTCAATAAAGCGAATTAGAACGGCAATGTACATCGAACAATAACTACTTTCCGCGCCCTTTAGTTCTTTGTTTGCTATCGCTACGAAAGTTATCGATTTCCATGAAATAATTCAATATTGATGTCTTGATATGAATATTGATTGTCTATCAACATTAATGATTGTTATTTAGATTAAGATTAGTTGATGGTTTCTCTTGTCATACTTAGTTAATAATTAAAGTTGCTATACCCTCTCAGGGTTCATGTTGATACTGTACTTAGCTTGTAGCTATATAAAGCACCAAATGTACCTACACATGAAACGCAATAAAACATTTGAATTTGATGTTACAAAAAAAGGCCGCCGTTTTGAACTTCTACACTTTTGTCTGCTCTCTCAAGATCTGCTTACTTTTAGTGATTGTCTGCGAAAATGAACATGGAAGTTTAACGCCAATTCAAAAAAGATCCCAAGAACCATCGCCCAATTGAGTCGGACATACTGCTTTTCATATCACCGACATACCGTCACGACATCTTTGACAAATACAAATGGAAAATAGTCAATAATTTTTTTATAGGTTTATATAGAAATTCATTAGCGGGAACGTCATTGAATAGGATGACACTTGTCAAAAATATCAGGACCGTTTTTGAAATACTTCAGTATGGCGTGCAGCTTTCATGTTTTATTTGTTCGTAGGGGGTATACCACAGATGTCATATATACCATAGATCAAGCAAACGTATCTACTTAGCGTGTCAAATGAACTCAGTAAAATCTACTGAGTTGTCCGTCTTTAATCGCAGCTTGCAGGTTTCGGGCGTCAAATTTTGTAAGTTGAAGTGAACAAAAACATTAACAATGCCTCCTTAAGTAATATAAATTGCAACAACACGAAAAAATATGAATACTCAAGGGCCTGAGACATATTTAAAATCATAGGCAAGTAACAACTTCAGTACAAAATCTGACACGCTCGGCCGCCAAACAAATGAATGAACTTGTTTCTTCTATCCAAATCTAATTCTGTGGGGTATACTGACTGTTAGGTGCTAGCGGATGATGCATGGCCGGTTCCCGAGGTTCTGGAAGGGGCTGCAGTAGTGGCGCTGCGTAGCAGTTCTGAGGATTCGCCATCTGACAAAATAACGCATAGTCAAGAACATAGGTAGATTTTACCTTATCGCAATCAAGTATAACTTGATAAGCTAGAGCGAATTCAAAATGTCAGTATCCGGTTTATTTTTGGTTTGCGTAAGTTTGACCACGTTTCTCATTTCCGTTTGCAGCTTAAGTGGTTCCCTATACGTTTCCGACGTAACTTTCACCTTTTATGCCTTCTATATCGTGTCCTATTTCTCCCTGAAACCCCTCGCTATCTTAAAGAACGTTTCAATTATCTTTGTTCGGTCAGGTCGTCACAAAATCTACTTCTTTCCGTCCCATCCTCGTCTTCAAAATTTTATAACCGTTCTTTTACATTCCTGGCTGTTCGTCTTTGGAACTCCCTGCCGCCGGATGTTAGGCGCGCTCAATCTCTGAATATATTTAAAAAACGACTTAAAGATCACTTTTTACTCCCATAACTATAGTAGGTAGTCTTAATTTTGGTCGTTTACTGGCATATCTATGGCTGGATTGGCTGGTTTAGGTGTATGGCTAGTTTTTCCATATTTTATTTTTATTTTTATATGTAGGTATATATTTATTTATATATATGTATATATATGTATGTTTTGTATATTTATAATATATATATATGTATATGTACTTTTAAATGTGTGTGATAAGATAAATGTGCTTCTTAAAATGTTGCAATCACCTACTGTTTCACTATTTTAATTTGTTTCCGCTACCCAAAGGTTGTCTGGAAGAGATTGCTTTATAGCGATAAGACCGCCTGTTGTGTACCTCTATGTATAATCGTCTGTTTTAACCATGTTTTCTTTTTTGTTAAGGTGTGCAATAAAGAGTATTCTATCTATCTATCTATCTATAATACTAGCAATATATACATCATCAGCCTGTGATAATCCACTGCTGGACGTAGGCCTCTCCTATTAACTATGTGTATAGACTAGACGCATTAGGAGGTAAATGCCCATAATCACCACCCTGGGCGAGCAGATTGGTGATCGCAGTATGCCCACTACGAAGACGCTGCTGATCATCAATCTTCTATCGAATAATGCTTAATGACACTTCAATCCCTTAGTTAGTCGACTCTTACAATAAAACCTCTGACAAATGTATACTTACTGCATTCACCACACGGCCTAGGAAAAATATATAGGGATTGGAATTGCATTTTTTTTATACTAAAAGTAACATAATTAAGGTAGATGTTATGTCTAGTATTACATTACACGTTAGCTGTTAAATAAGCAAGTTATAGTTCGAGAAATATAAATTGAACGTTTATTGTTACTGTAATGTAGGAAGAAAGTTACCAATTTATATTTCTCGAACTATACTTGTTGTACAGATCGCAGTATGTTCATATAAGCGTGGCCGGATTGCATGTCGCTTGGGCTTACTATAGTCTCGAGGTTGGTTGGGTAGTCTTTATACACATTACCCGTTGAATATACAAGTTACCTGTTGCTCAGGTCGCGGTATGTTGATATTAGCGTGGCCGGATTGCATGTCGCTTGGGCTTACTATAGTCTCCAGGTTGGTTGGGTAGGTAGTCTTTATACACATTACCTGTTGAATATACAAGTTACCTGTTGTACAGATCGCGGTATATTGATATAAGCGTGGCTGGATTGCCTGTCGTTAGGGCTTACTATAGTCTCGAAGTTGGTTGGGTAGTCTTTATTCTACACATTACCTGTTACCTGTTGTACAGGGGCCCATTTTTCAAAAGCTTATAACTTGTAATACAATTGGAAATCTCTTTTTGAGACTATTATCTAGATATGGACTTCTACTTGTATTACAAGTTTCGAAAAATGAGCCCCCAGGTCGCCGTATGTTGATATAAGCGTAGCCGGATTGCATGTCGCTTGGGTTTACTAGTCTCAAAGTTGTACTCTCGACTTTGTAGTCTTTATACACATTACCTGTTGTACAGATCGCAGTATGTTGATATAGGCGTCTCCGGAGCATTGCATGTCCACGGACCATAGTCTCGAGGTTGGGTAGTCTTTATTCTACAAGTTACCTGTTGAATATACGAGTTACCTGTTGTACAGGTCGCGGTATGTTGATGTAGGCTTGCCCGGAGCATTGCATTTCGTCCGGCCGGACCATAGTCTCGAGGTTGGGTAGTTTTTATTCTACAAGTTACCTGTTGAATATACAAGTTACCTGTTGGACTGGTCGCGGTATGTTGATATAGGCGTGTCCAGAACATTGCATGTCGTCCGGGCGGACCATAGTCTCGAGGTTGGTTGGGTAGGTGCGGTGGAACTGTGTCTCATTATTCATGTTCATTCTGAGAACAAAACAATCATCAGTTTAAATTTAGAAGAACCTTAAACTTAAACCGTAATTGCAACAGAAAAAAGTGCATTGTTAAGGGTTAATCAAAACGAAAATCACGATCAACTCCATTGTGTTACGAAACTTTGTAAAACAAAAACGTGTTAAATTTTGTTTTCATGAAAACCATTAATTATGTAGGTACATTTTTTTTATAATCAACCAGCCTACCCCAGAACTTTTTAGAGTAATAAAAAATCGAATATACAAATATTAGGTGTCGTGTCGTATCGTATTCTAAAAGTGCCAAATACTCGATGTATTCCAGTATTAAAATTACATGGTCCATAGTAGACAGCTCATACAGTAGATACCTACTTCAAGTCGGAACACTGACCGAAGACATCGTGGGGACACAGTACCTCAAATAGCCAATGATGTATCTACAATATGAGAAACTACCCGCAAGTCCTAATAGACACTACCTCAATTCGGAGCACTGAGAAAAGGCTTCATCGTGGCCCCTCGTTAGGTAGTTATTGGGTGTCGCACGTGCCGCGTTTGTAGCAAATGCTACCATTGCCCAATTGCCCATGCGTCATCCATCCATAATAATAAGAATGTCATAATATGATGATTTATAATATAATAGAAGCAGTACCTCAAGTCGCCACTAACCAGAATATGAAAAACTATAAACTTGTCCTAATAAACACAGTACCTACCTCAATCGGTTCGTACCATCTAGCGATGAAAATGTCGGAAAACTTTGTTGAAAGAAATAATCATTGTCACTATCTCCTTTCCCCTACTTCAATTGACGTTTTGTCGCTAGAGCGGTCTCGCATGTGCCGCCCATGTAGCCCATGCTGCTACTGACGTGTCTACAATATGAGAAACTACCCGCAACTAATAGACACTACCTCAAGTCGGAGCACTGAGCCACGGCCTCGTCGTAGGGAGGGGGGGCTTCGCCCCTCGGCAGGTAGTTGCCGGGGGGCTTCCAGGTCGCTAGAGCGGTCTCGCATGTGCCGCCCATGTAGCCTATGCTGCTACTGACGTGTCTACAATATGAGAAAGTACCCGCAAGTGATAATAGACACTACCTCAAGTCGGAGCACTGAGCCACGGCCTCGTCGTAGGGGGGGCTTCGCCCCTCGGCAGGTAATTGCCGGGGGGCTTCCAGGTCGCTAGAGCGGTCTCGCATGTGCCGCCCATGTAGCCTATGCTGCTACTGTAGTGTCTACAATATGAGAAACTACCCGCAACTAATAGACACTACCTCAAGTCGGAGCACTGAGCCACGGCCTCGTCGTAGGGAGGGGGGGCTTCGCCCCTCGGCAGGTAGTTGCCGGGGGGCTTCCAGGTCGCTAGAGCGGTCTCGCATGTGGCGCCTATGTAGCCCATGCTGCTACTGTAGTGTCTATAATATGAGAAACTACCCGCAACTAATAGACGCTACCTCAAGTCGGAGCACTGAGCCACGGCCTCGTCGTAGGGAGGGGGGGCTTCGCCCCTCGGCAGGTAGTTGCCGGGGGGCTTCCAGGTCGCTAGAGCGGTCTCGCATGTGCCGCCCATGTAGCCCATGCTGCCACTGATGTACCTGTATAATAGGAAATTATACATAATGAGATAAATTTATTTTCCAGTGATAGTCAAGTCTATACATGTAGTGTGGGATTCAAGTAAAAATACTCATGCGGTATATTTCTGGTATATTTCTGGGTATATTTCTTAAGCGGTCCACAACAAAATAAAATTCTAGAAAAACAGTCTTATGTCAAGTTACATTTGAAATTTCCCACGTCCGTTCGCTAGGTCGTCTTACAGGCTTCTCCTCGATCCATCGTTCATACCCATCCAAGTACACTCGTTCACTCGTACAATTCACTCGTTCATTCAGTCATCGGTCGGTCTGCTCATACGTTCCGTTCCTACATACATATGAGTACATTTCGGAACTTATTACTAAGAGAAGACGGTTTAAATTTGAATACAGATGTCAACATATTTATATAGGCGACCGTACATAACGTAAAACACGTAATCCTAAAGAACATAAAACATAGTAAAAAATATTTTAATTTATATTTTTATAGCGTTACGTACTATAGTTACACAAACCTTATAATAGTGCAGTAATACGTACCTACTGCGATCTAAACAAGTTGTTATAATCAACAATGTCATATTAATTTTCATTGCACATAGAATCAGTAACACGAAGCCACCATGTAAAAAAATAATTCTCATCCATATTACAACGTCTTAAAGTTTCAATTCGTGAAATATGACATCGTGTAAGGACTACAAAAGATGGTTGCACGATGATAAATAAAGGAAGTCTATAGTTCACGCGTTTAATATTTATTGGTATCCTTTTTTGTTAGGTATGTTTGAAGTAGTTTTGTAGGAAGAGGGTTTCCTTCCTATCAAACTTGGCTTTGCTCTAGACCATAGCTTCTCATAGCTCACTCTCCACACTCCACCATGTATACTTGTCCGTAGAAAATAAATAATTAATAAATAATAACAAAAATGTAAACAAACTTATAAACATGAATTATTTCATAATCATGCACTTTTAGTTTAGAACACAATCTTAGTTTCATCACTAATTTACAAACTTAAACCTTGAGTTCACATACACTTTCAGTTAAAAATATTGATATTTGATATATGTCAAAGACGTCCAATGCAAGTGTCAATGTAAGTCGGACACTTTCATCTACACTTCTTCAGCGCTTCAGACTTTTATATGTAAGGAAACCCCTCATTGAATATAACTATTTACTGGCATTATGAATAAAGTTCGGGAGATAAAATGTGATTTACGCCATTATGTGACTTACATGTCCAGGTTTTTTGAGTCTTTGTCGTGCTTTTAATGGGAGCCGAGGACTCACCCGATGCTAGTGAGACTCCTTTGGTCATCAGCACGCGGGCGGCGCCGCTTTTGCCGGCGCACGCGATACACCACCAACGCCACTGTCAGGAAAGCCACGGCCACCGCCCCACAGGCTGCCATGCGGAGATTGCTCTCTGAGCTCTCCGCTGGCTTCACCACATCGTCTAGGCAGATGAACTCGCAGCATGTGTTCCCGACGCGGAAGGAACGGCAGTCCTGGGAAAAAAAAAGGTTTGAAACGAATGCCTGTGGCATAAGACCAAAATGACTGACATTGCATCACACATCACATCATCAGCCTATATTAGACCACTGCTAGACAACGGCCTCCCAATAATAATAGATAGTCATTAATTTCACAGATCTGGAATTGATGGGATTCCAATAAAATTTGTGTGTTTTTCAATTGAGGAAACCCCTCTCTCCTTGTCAAACCTTCCATGATCTGTTTATACTGTTTGTCAGTATTAAACAAAAAATGTGTAAACAAACCTAAAAACTTGCATTATTTCATAATCACACACTTTTATTTGACGGCAGTAAGAATACATTTGCACCACCCCAACTCCTCCTGGGGGGGTGTGTCGTAAGAGTCGACTAATGGATTGAAGTGTCACTAACCATTCTTTGATAAAAGATTGATGCTGGGTTGGTGATGGGCAGCAGCGTCATTATAGTGGACACAATACTGCGATCGCCGATCGCCAATCCGCTTGCCTAGCTTGGCGATTATGGGCATTTGCCTCCTAATGCGTATAGCATAGTTAATGGGAGAGGCCTACGTCCTGCAGTGGACTATCATAGGCTGATGCATGCATTAGTATTAATGTAAAATATATCTAGCAATGTGATTCACAATATGTGTGAAATTTGTGCAATATTATGGAGATTCAGCCATATTTTGTTTGAGCTTTATTTGTTTTCTACTAACAAATAGTGCACATGCCCTATGTTGTAGTTGTATATACTTGTGGCGTGTGTTTACATAATGTCAAAAAATTATGAAAATTATAAACATTGTCGTTGAAAGTAATGCTTCAAACAATAAGAAAGTAGTACAGCCTAAATTTGTCTTATCTATTATCATCATACCTGGGATAACTCGGGGCATTTATACGAAAGTGATGTAGCAAAATATTTTATCGACTAAAAATATATCGATGTTACTGTGAATGACAACATCAAAATGTTATTCGGCATAAATAAATATTAGGTGCTTACTCTTCAATTAAAATAAAAAATAAATTTAAAAGGGTAGTTACGCGTTTATTTTAAAATAATTTTCAAATTATACAATTAATATTGAAAAAATTAGAAAAATTAGAACTGGACTCCTTCTTGAAGGAATTGCCAAACACAGCGCTTGACCGGGACCAGTGGAGACATTGGGGGGAGGCCTTTGCCCAGCAGTGGGACACGTCAGGCTCCAAATAATAATATTAAAAAATCAATATTTAAATTGTCACTTTGATTAAAATGACATCTGCATACAAGAGGCCCGATATCAGATATGACATCGAACCTCTGTACTGTAATCGACAATGTTCAATAAGCACATCTTTTATTATAATTATATCGACATATTTTTAATCGATATCAAATCCTTATAACTTGCCCCCAGTTATCCCAGGTATGATTATCATGTTTTAGTACAAACTTAGTGTGTTATTAAAATCTTCATGACAGGTTAACAGATTTCAAAACAAAGGTCATGTCCTAAAGGTCAACTAATAGAAAGCACTAAAAATATTCTTTAAGTATTGATCCATGATAAATGTAATATTTAAGAGAATAAAATGATCTAATTGAAACTTTATCATGGTCAAATAAGACTACACTGCCATATTCTAATAAGACTCTAAAAAGAATATTTAAACAAACAAATTGTATCAAACAATTTTTAGCAGACAAATTCCTTAAATGATTTACCTAACAGATATTAAGCCTGAAAGTGGCCAAAATTTTATTTATAGTGTATTTTTAAATATTATAGTTTTAATTTTGTGTATTTGTTGAATAAATTTTATGTTTTGTTAAACAAAAAGCCTGAAAGGTCATTAGACTGCTATCTACAAAATATTCGGACTTAACCTTTACTCGTGGTAGGTCATGGTCAGTTACCTGCGGGGGCGAACATAGCACGGCCTTGCAAACCTTCGGCGAGCCGTTGTCACACACACACAGGGTACATGTGTCCGGCCCTGGCACGTAGTGCAGCCCGTGACTTATCAACCTGCCCCGGAGATCCGTGCAGTCA
Organism: Thaumatotibia leucotreta; assembly: GCA_025490895.1. Taxonomy (NCBI): domain Eukaryota; kingdom Metazoa; phylum Arthropoda; class Insecta; order Lepidoptera; family Tortricidae; genus Thaumatotibia; species Thaumatotibia leucotreta. The sequence continues at coordinate 12,844 of JALPQI010001621.1, read as the reverse complement.
TTCTGCCCCAAAACACCTGCACAACCACCAAACACTCAGAAAACAGCTACCACACAAACACTAACACTTCAAATCACATTCACTTACCATAAACATATAAGCTCAAACATAATATCGACCGCCTGAACATTTTTAATCAAATATCAACTATCATTTTGAGAGATAACAGACCCGTGCCCTATTTTATAATCGATATTTGCTATATGGCCGAGTAAATCTCTACAAAGGATAAGGACAGAGAAAATTGATCATGCGTCTTTGAGTTTTTGCGCCTGTCAAACCCTCAACATACGCAAATGTCATATCAGTCAGCTGTCACTGCTGTCAGCGTAGATTTGTATTCTTTTGACGTTTTCAATACGTTCATAATCTATGAATAATCGTACGTCCCTGTAAAAAATCTTTATGAACGATTGATTCATGTGAGAAAACTCTATATTCCCGGGAGGTCAAGCCAAGGTAGAAATCAAAACCGGGTCTTCAACGCATACTTCGTTTAAAGCGCATACGTAAAATAGTGGTAAAGAGTTTAAAGGAATCTGCATTCCTGATCCGGAATTTCGGGGAATACATGATCCTGTCTTATGGCAGCTCTGAGCAATAATGTCTATGTTGGTAGAACGTAGACAAATCACGAATTTTGTATGTTGGCACCATTACCATCTCCTATCTCCTCGGCTCCTTGCCTTGCGTGGAATTACTGGAATTTTTCATTATTCAGTTTTTACGCGTACACGTTTCCATGAGGTTTCCTTTTTCGTGGGCCAGCCATTGGCCGTCAGGCCCGTCAGTCTAGTGCAAGCCAGTGAACGACGTCAGGATGAGCAAAATGTCGAAGAATAAGTTGAACCTGACCCTCCCACCAGGGTCCATCGACACGGCCCCGGCAGCCACTCCTTCGAATATGACTCCACAGCTGAAGTCTGCAACAGCCACGGAGTAAGTCAAATCTCTTGTATTGTCAAAGTGCATTTCCGGCGAAAAGTTATTACTGAACAGCAGTTCACCATTAGTTTCGAAATTTATTGATCTGTTATCAATAAATTCACTTGTTATCACCTGTGTAGTAAACAAAGATTGTCATTTTGCAATGTTTGTATTCACATGTTTACTAACTTGTTCAGCTTGTGGGTTCAATTGCTATTATTTACCATTTGGTCACCGCTGTCGGCAATTTACGACATCCTAAAGACGTGTCATGGAGGCTGTCGACGGCTACAGCCGACAGTTTCCTTAGCCCAGAATCCCGCAATGAATAGTCAACGTTGAAGATATTACGGTTCAGGTGCCAAAAATATATTTACAGGACCTTAATTTCAAAGCAATATAGTCCTGTAAACATGTTTTTGACGCTTTAACCGTAAATATATCATTGACGTCGACTGTACAATTTCATTTAATGACGCATAATGCATAATTTTCGTTGATTTGAGTTCATTCAAAAGGCGTGATTCACTATGTAAATAGTGGAAAGATGGTGGAGAGGTATATAGTTTTTATATTCAATGTAATGGAGTAAACATTGAGAATTTTCCATTCAAATGTTTTGTGTGTTTCTGAGAATTGATTTATTGCATGATGGATAAACTTTACATTATTATATTGCATTTTTATGCATACCATTTATATAGATGTCATCTCTTAAGATATTTTTACTTATTCACAAATAACAAGGCAAATATTAGATGATATCACTGATATGAACAACTTCAATGTGTTGAATGCAATCTTAAAAAGATAAAAATAAATATCACAGGAAAAATTACATAAATCAACAAGTCTCATATTTTTAAATCTCAATAAGACAAATTCATAAATACAGACTCAAAAAATAAACTTATTAAACCACTTGAGATATAGGGCTATGGTAATTGTTTACCATCAAGCAAGCTGTATGATTTTTGCCACTGTCTTAGTATAAAGTACATCATGAACCCCTAATCTGTGGGTGCAAGGGATCAGTATAATGGATTGTGAATTCTAATTAGGATGAATTGATTTTTCAATACCTATTGTACAAATCCTTGCCAAACAGGCAAAGGGTTAACTGACAAATTATCTTTTCTCACACATTTGGTATTCGAAACATGGACTCCTAGCTTCGTAAGGGTCACTACTGACAAGGTTTGCAGGCTGTTAAAAATAAATAAGTGTCATCGAAATAATTATGGAAACTTGTGCAAATCAACCTTGAAGAAACAATAGATTATGAACAAAATTAACAGTATTAGAAGCAAAGCAATGAAAAAAATTGTAAATTATAAGACAGACTGGCACCAAGGGTTCCAAATAAATGCTAAAGTAACTATCTGTAAAGGTGCTGTTAAACTAAAAGAGCATTTGCTGTTCTAACCTCCCACTCTTACGAAATTCGATCAGTACACAAAACGTGATTGGTTGATTTCTTAGAACGGGCGCTAGAACAGTGAATGCTCTTTTGGTTTAAACGCACCTTTAGGGACATTCATGTTTAAACCACTGGACTGATTATGATGAAATTTGGTATTTATTGTAAATGATTGGGACTAGTTAATCTGTGTAAGATGTTGATGGACCTTTCCATTTTCAAAATATTTAAAGGTTCCTAGAAGTAATTTTTCGTTAAGTAAACAGATAATTATCAGCTCTCAAAGTAGTAAAAAGTTTCCGCCTCTCAATTTTTTAAACTACAATATGGAGGTGTTGCGATGCATATTAATAAACTCATTTACCGATTTTTGATCAAAGTATTTTGTGTAGCTTTTTATGATAAATGAAAATTAGTCAGACTCTCATTTGGCTGGACTGCAGTCAGTGTAAATTTGGATAGACATAGGGTAAACAGTCCATACAAAATGATCTTTGGTACTTCAATTTACATTCCTTTATTTAGTTAAACCAATTTCAGTGTCCACCTTCTATACACGCCACTGCAAGGTCGATTTTTTAATGTTTTCAATTTCATTGTGTTTGCCTTATACATGTTTCATATTTATTTCATGTTTCATTAAAATTTCAGTCGGATGACGGGCCTCGCTGGGAAATCCAAAAGCAGCATCGAGGTGCTAACAGAGAGGCTGGAGCAGATAGAGATGGACGACACCCAGCGTCGTCGGATCGAAGTCTTCCTCTGCCAGAAGGAGAAGATCGGAGAGCTGAGCGATGATGACTTTGAGAAGCTGGGCGAGCTTGGTAAGCCATCACACATCATACAATCATATATCAGTCAAACTGCTGGATAATGACCTCTCCTTACATCATCAGCCTATGATAGTCCACTGCTGGACGTAGGCCCCTCCTAAGACGCATTAGGAGGTAAATGCCCATAATCGCCATGATGAGCAAGTGGGTTGGCGATCGTAGTTGTGTGTCCACTATAAGGATGCTGCTGCCCATCATCAATCTTCGATAAAGAAATCAATCACTTAGTCCACTCTTATGACATTCACGGGAAGAGTTTGGTGGCATCATTTTTGAAGTTTCTGTTCGTTACAATGTGCTACTTTGTCATTTGAAGGATATTTATACAAATGACGAAGTATAATATTGAGTGGCAAAGCAAAATTAGGTAGTTGAAACACTCAGATATTCACCCTTGAGTGGTGACAAAATTTGTAGTCACCATGCGGCCAATGAATCACAGTAAATATTCATAATCACGGTAAGTCTGTAACACCGTAGTTCCTGATTGTTCCCTGATTTGTATGAATATAAGGCAAATACCGCTGCGTGACCCTCATTTTACATTAATTTAGATTAAAATACGAATTTTGATTAACTAATTCCAAAAATTTGGTTCAAGATGAATCGGAAAATACATGTTTTGTTGTATACTTCTTTAGAATAGTAAAATTGAATTTTATTTGTGATTTTGAGTGCCACATAGTGATACAAATATTTTACCTTTAATACCATTCTTTGTACCAATTCAGTATTTATCAATATCATACATGTTTGCCAAAAATTTAGGGTGCCAAAATAAGAAGGCTCTTCCTCCTTCAGGTCAAGGCAACGGTGGCGTAGTCATGAAAGTCCGCCACAAGTCAACGGGTCTCATCATGGCACGAAAGCTCATCCATCTAGAAGTGAAACCAGCTATCAAGAAGCAAATCATCCGGGAACTTAAAGTGCTCCATGAGTGCAACTTTACCCATATTGTGGGGTTCTACGGAGCGTTCTACAGCGATGGGGAGATTTCCATTTGTATGGAGTACATGGATGGCGGATCACTGGATCTGATTTTGAAGAAGGCTGGAAGGATTCCGGAGTCAATTTTAGGTGAGGTTTGGGGAATGCGCATGGACTTCATGTAGGATACTGTTTAGTGAGTGAGTCAGCCTGTTGAAGTGACTTTTCATTTGAATCTGTCTTTCTTATACATTCATTACTTATCGCTTATTTTATACGATTGCAAAATGACATCTTACGGCCCGGCCACGACATTGGTCTAAGGCGACCAGCGGCGAGCGAATCCATGAGTTGGAGCGGGATGCCGCTATGGGTACGAGAGGGAGCACTATACGTTTTCCGCTAAGCCGGTCGCCTTAGACCGATGTCGTGGCCGCGGCGTTAGCTAGGCCTGCTGAGTAGGGTGGATCGATTTTTTTATTTTCGGATAGTCATAAAATAATCTTTATGGATCGATACTTCGTGGCTAGAGAAACAAAAAATATTATGATCATTTTTGGATTTATTTTGGACTTCGTTTATAGGTCCAAAGATCGGCTCTACTTTTAAAGTTTTTTAAGAAAAGTCAGTAGTTCGTGGATAATGTCTGTTTTACTTTTATGTAGAAATAAAATAACATTATTTGTCATAAATTTAGAATTTTCACAATTTAATTACATTAATATTATAACCAGTATCGGTAAAAACTGGTTTTCAACTTTGAGACTCCGGCAGCACTTGCCAAATGACTATCGGAAAAAAATATATTGATAAAGAATGTTATTTTTTACGACCATCATTCTATTGGCCTGCGGTTCCAAAAATCCGATATTTTTTTTTATACGTCAATGTATGGACCTAATTTTTTTTTTTGTATTTACAGAAACGAAACTTATTCTTATGCCACTAGCATAAACCAAGTTCTCTCTCATACCAGTGGCATAAAAATTCGAAGGTTTTTGACACAAATGCTGTGTCGGCGGCATAGGAGTACAATCTCTTTGGTCACACATACGTGTCACTGGCAAAAGATTTCTATGAGATAATTTCGAATTATTAGCGCATAGTGAAACAGTACCGGGAGGCGAAAGTGTTAATTTAGTACTAGGTCAAAAGACTAAATAGACTACAGTAGACGATAAAAGCCAAAAACTTTTGAATTTACAGGAACTATAACCTCAGCAGTACTCAAAGGCCTCAGCTACCTGCGGGACAAGCATGCCATCATGCACCGAGATGTGAAGCCATCGAACATCCTAGTCAACAGCAACGGAGAGATCAAGATCTGTGACTTTGGTGTGTCGGGGCAGCTGATTGATTCCATGGCCAACTCGTTTGTTGGCACTAGGAGCTATATGTCGGTGAGTTTAACCTTTTTTTATGTGACAAAGGTGGACAACAGAGCTCTCAGCCTGGTGGAAAGCAGGAACTGAGGCCCATGGACATAGTGACCAAAAAAATCTCCTATGCACTGCCTACCCTGGGGACTTAGATGTATTACCTCTATCTATGCCAGTAATTACACCGGCAATCTTACTCCTAAACCGAAACACAGTACTATTTATTGGCAGGTTTCGCGTAAAAACGTTACGGTCACGGCGACATTTAGGCCGCGCGGTCGGTGGCATAAGACAGGCATAATGACGGTTTACTTATTTATTTAAAATTTAATCTTTCGATTCCTATTGGATTAAAAATCTGATTGGAGTTTGGAAAGACCTGTAATAGGCTAACGTATTTTTTTCGTATCAACCAATGATAAACTTGGCCACAGAATAAATGTCGAAAGGCAATGATCATTATTATTATCATCATAACCCGTTATCAGTGTTGCAGATTCATTGAAAACGCTAGGGTTGGCACTTTACATGTTAATTTTAGTATATCTACGTATATAATATGACATGGTATTTGAAGTTGTTAACAGAATAAAACCTTATTTCACCCCGTAATAAAAAAAAGGTTATATTCCTTTTTTAGTCTATAGTATGTGATAGCGGCATTTATTTGTCAAAATTGATTTATGACATAATGTAATTCGTTCTCTTAATATATACCTAGTTAAAAGTCACGAATTTCCTCATTGATCACGCAGAATTTTCCCGGTTTAAGCTGGAGCTGATGGCGAAATTAGAAGTAACCCAAATGCGGCGCGGAAATGGTTCGTGAATTTTGTAACTTGTACAAATAACGGTGTATAAATAAGTTTAAAAAATGTACCTACATACTTACAGTATTAATTTTTCTAATAAGTACTTAGTTAATCATTTTTGATAATAGTTTCTTTTAAATAAAATGTTCGGGTTTTTCTGTTAGAGATAAAAATAAGATACATTTGTGCCAATGCACCATCAATTTTGAAGTAAGATGTCTTCGATTCGTATTAAAACATGTTGACATATACAATTATGACGATTGTTGGGATGAAGTCGTTAAAGTGTTTAGATAAAATAATTAAAAAATTAAAAAACACGCCTGCCGTTTTAAGCGAATTGAAAAGTAACAAATAATTCCTTTTTCAGGTTAATTCTTGTTAGCGTATCTACATAATAATAATAATAATAGGCGCACGTCTTATTACTTACTAGATTTTGTTGCAATTGCAGTCGGGGAACCTTTCATTGCGGAAAATATAAATATATGGAGGTTCCCCGACTGCAATTGCAACAAAATCTAGTAAGTAATAAGACGTGCGCCTATTATTATTATTATTATGTAGATACGCTAACAAGAATTAACCTGAAAAAGGAATTATTTGTTACTTTTCAATTCGCTTAAAACGGCAGGCGTGTTTTTTAATTTTTTAATTATTTTATTTATTTGAAACCTTTTAGTGAATCTGGAGTTTCCTTAAAGTTGGATAGAATTTCAAAAACCGATTTCGCAGAGGGCTTCAGCTTCACCCCGGGAGCACGAGGAGTTCCCATCCCGCTAATTTTGGGAGAATCCGAAGGGCAAGCCACGTGAGGGCTGAAACATTACTGAAACCAGTTTAAATTTATGTTGAGCGAGTCCGAAGGGCGAGCTTCAGGGTCGGAGGCCGTAAACTGAGCTCGCGGAGGCCCGGACCTTCACTTCGAGAGCCCAAGCACGTCGCTTGCAAATTGAAATCGAAGCCGAAGGCCGAGCTGCGAGAAAATTGAATTACCATGCTTCTTCAAATACCCCAGCATCTAAAAAACCGACATCCGCGTAGGGCCCAAGGCACGACGAGCGAGCCCACACGGTACAACCGTCCCTCCTAACTAATTTAATAATCGAACCGGAGGGCCCGGCGTGCAACGGTTCGCTTCGCTTCGAACTCCAACGAAGACTTAAAGCCGAGCTCCGCGTAGAGCCAAAAGCGGCACTCAGAGGCGCTCTAGTTCGCGAGGCAGAAGGCCGAGCCGCTAAAACCCAGCACTACCACATCAGCTGACGGAATAGTGTAACGATTCCCGATTCGTTCCTTAGAGAAGCGCTGGTTTGCGAGGCCAAAAGCCGAGCTCCCAGCCCGGACCACCGGGGCCAGAGGCACAGACTTTAACTAAGAGGGCCCAAGTGTCACTTGGCAGAAATTTAAAGCAAGGCCGAAGAAGGGCCGAAGGCCTGAAGCGTAACTATCGGGGTGCTTCAAGCGCAATCCCGATGGTCAGAGTCCCGACGAGCGAGCCCAAGTGGTACAACCGTCCTTTTTAACTGCCTTAACAATCGAAGCCAGAGCCCAGCGCTACCACACTACGTGATGGAATAGTGTCACATGCAAACGAATCGGAAATCTGCAGACCCGACGATTGTTTCCACAACCTGCGAAGGCTGTAAACCGTGCTCCGCGTAAGGCCGAAGGCCCGAAGTGTCCCCTAAAGGCGCGCCGGCTTGCAAGGCCGAAGGCCAAGCTACCAGAGCCCAGCGCTCCTTCGCTATACAATGGAAAAGCGTAGCATTAAAACGAAGCCCAAAAATGTTTTCGAGCAAAAGCTGCGTGCGGCCACCCAGCGCGCTTGCCTGCGAGCTGCGTGGGACTCAAGTTTCCAGGCCAACCTGCCTTCATTCATACCAACTCCCCTGCGCAAATGTTAAGGCCAAATCCGACCCTGATCTGACCAAAAGCCATCGGCAGAACGTTCAAAACCTTAGTTTAGTGTTCCTCTCCAGCACCTATGTCTGACTATACTCGTTTCCTAGTGACGTTGTTGTATCTGTCGTATGCTTAATTACTAATTTGACATTTAACAAAAATTGTAGGCTTATATTTTGGATGAAAAAAACCGGCCCATTTTAAATGTCTCTTATCTCGCAAACTACATAGGTACATATTATTAATATATTTCAAGATATTAATTATTAAGATATCATATTGTTAAGATATTTCAAGTTTTAAATTTTATGCGCATGTTACAACACGTAAAGCAATTTTGTTTGGCTACAATTGCTATTGTGATAGTATTTTAGGGACATTCCTCTGATATGCGAACCATATCGTACGTAATTTTTTGATATTGTATTCTGGCCATTCTCGGCAACGCTGGCCTAATACTTGCTGGGAACTTCTCGTACATCCTTGAATTTCTTCGCAGATGTATGCAAGTTCCCTCACGATGTTTTCTTTCACCGTAAAGCACTTTTTGTACAGTACTGGTGGCTTATATGATGGTCCCGTTTTATCTATTTATCGCTCTACGCATCACTTTCACACTTACATACTTGTTGGAACCTGACGGCAACAACGACATACGATTAAACACGGTACCATCATAAACCTACGATTTTGATACGAAAGCGACTGTTTGGGCTATCATTTTTCCAGCATTTAAGTCGACACTTGTTTCCAACTCAATTTAATTAAATTCTTTACCAATATAATTATGACTGATTATTGAGCTGTTTCTTATTGATTAACCGTTACTTTCGAACAGTTCAGACAACTCAGGCAGCTGTGGCAGCTTTTGGTAGTCATGTCATCATCAAAATATGACAACTTCACTTGCCTATGAATTATTATCGGATCCAATGTATAAAATTGTTCAGATTGTATGGGAAATTAATATTAACTAGCTCTTAAAATTTTACCGTTAACACTAAAAAAAAATATCGCCCAAAAGTCTATTTTGTATCAAAATCATGGAGTGAACTTAAACTTTTGACCGGTACTGTATATCAAACGACATATCGTTTATAAGTTTTATTTGAAAAACTCATCGGTTACGAGCCGGGGATTGAACTGGATTGAACCCACGACCGCTGCGTAGCAGCCGTGCAATTTACCCCTTGACCACAAGCGCGTACATACAATCTATCTGTTTCATACACACTTCTTAGCATTCAAGAAGATGTGTCAAGGGTGACAGTCCTGTCACGGCTTAGGCATTGAAGAAAAACTTCAATAGTGCGATGTAGAACATTTCGAGTTTTCTCTTCAAACATATACTTAAACATATAACTTGTATATATATTTGCAATCGGCATACAAAATGCTTTAATTTGATACCCAAATCATATCATTTAGATGACATATTATTCTTTGCGCTTTAATTGTATTTTAATGAATCTGGCTTTTCTAGAATAAGTAACAAAGATATAAGTTATATACATATTCGTAATCGTTGTTTAAAGCTCTTCATTTTGATACCAAACTCGATAGATTTCTTTCATATTTTTTTTTTGTTAGATAATATTGAATTTTTAGGCCACCATATTGTTTTTAACGTGACGTCACATATCCTATGTTACCCGCGACGTCACGAGGATTCTAATGATACCTTACACCAATAAAAACGCTTAAGCGGTCGCGAAGATCTGCGCGTTTAAAGAAAATATGAAACATACATAGGGACTGAACACATATACTCTCCTTTTGGCAGTCGTGTAAAAATATACAATAGAATGTGAAAATGAATGGACAAATAGGGAAATCAGCTGCCCATGCAATAGCCAAACATCACAATTAAGAAAAGTGCTAATGAAAATAACACCTCAAAACATGGAACCTTTTGTGACAACCCTATGACTCAGTTTCAATGAATCTGCAACATTGATAACGGGGTATGATTATCATGGTGTGCTATTGAGACGCTACTGACGCAAAAGTTCTATTAAAACACGATGTTAATGGGTGTGTTGACGGGGGTCAACACACCCATACAATACATTACAATACATGCAATACAATACAATACATTTGTCACCCAACTCTTCCCGCGGGTGTCGTAAGAGTCGACTAAGGGATTGACGTGTCACTGGCCATTCTTTGATAGAAGATTGATGATGGGCAGCAGCGTCATCATAGTGGACACACTACTGCGATCGGCAATCCGCTTGCCCAGCGTGGCGATTATGGGAATTTACCTCCTAATGCGTCTATACGCATAGTTAACCCTTTTTAGAATTATAACTAACGTGAGACTCAAACATATTTAAATATTTATCAAACGGGTTACTCAAGTAATTTAATGCCACACGTCGGGCTTTGGTCACGGATACTCCATGATGAGGATCCTTTAAATGGATCGAAACATGTCAAGCAATTATCGACTTAAATTACATGAGTAACCCGTTTGATAAATATTTAAATAGTTAAACGCTGATTTAGTTAGACGCTGTTGCGTCACCTAAATCTAGTTAACTTTTGTTGTTGTATAATGTTCCTGTTTTTTCAAATTGTTTTTTTTTTTTTAGTTGCATGACGCAATGGTTTTTAAGTGTAATGTCGTGTAAACTTATGTTTTTAATAAATAAATAACCCTTTGACGACGCCAACGACGGCTACAGCCGTCAACGTCACCAACAATAGCAACTTACGCGATAATTTGTAAAGGCAATTTCGTGTAAATAATCGTGAATGCGTGTCGTATGGAGCTCGGCTTATTTCTACGCCGTCTGGCGGTCAAAAGGTTAATAGGAGAGGCCTACGTCCAGCAGTGGACTGCGATGCCTTGATGAGATGTGTTAAGGGACGCGTGGCGGGTTAAGGCGCTAACACACCAGTTAAAGTGTTTTGACACTAAATAATATTACAATGTCGTAACAGATGTGCTTGCCATAGAAAAAATCAACTGCGAAAGACTCTGGTTGTCACGGGATTCGAACCCGCTTCCTCTGGATTGCCGGTCCAACGTGCTTCCAATTACACCAGACGACCTTCCGCGAATTTAGTCAATGGTATTGTGAAACTAATCACTAGCGACATCTGTACTTAATGTTTCGAAGGTACTACAACCTCAAGCCACTCAAAGACGTGTGTCTACCACAATCGTCCGCAAACTCGACAACTCTCCGTTGCGTTGAATTTGCTATAGGGGGCGCTGTTATCAATTCATGATTAAAAAATATCAATTTGTTTTATAATTAAACAAATTGATGTTACATTTTACAATGCGGATAATCCCACAATGTCGTAACAGATGTGCTTACCATAGCCTCCTAAGGCCCGGGCCTTTTAAAATATTTTAGTCAGAAAGACCGAGGTGGCATTTTAAAGAACAAAAAATGGCGACCATTGTTAAGTCCTGACGTCATGGAATTAATGTTTAAATTGTGATTGAACGACCTTTAAAATTTTATTACCCAGGACTTATATTCTCCAGAATACGGGTGAGAAGGTGTCTTTAGTTAAAGTTGCAATGCGTAAACAGAAGGACTATCACTCGTACAAATTATTTGTTTCTAGTCACAAGATCGATACTTTTTTGGACGAAGCGCTATGGCCTAGGGGTGTGTACTTCAGGCGTTTTATCTCATTAAGAGATGGGCAGCGAGAGGTACACAAGCGACAGGGTGAGAATGGAGTCCGATTTCAGGAATCAAAAAAATGAGTAAAGATCGATTATGTAGACTCATAAGTTTTAACTGCAAGTCGTTGAAAAGGTCGATGGAGGGGGTTCAAGCGTTATGTGAGACAGCGGATATCCTAGCATTACAGGAACACTGGTTGATGCCTCATGACTTGCCGTTACTGGGAGCAGTGCACAAGGACTTTGCATACGCGGGGTCATCGGCTGTGGACACCAGTGCCGGCATCCTGGTGGGACGTCCATATGGAGGTGTAGGGATTCTATGGCGGAAATCAGTTTTTAGGCAAGTGTCGGTTGTGAAATGTGAAAGTGTGCGTCTGGCAGCCATTAAAGTTGAAATGCCGAACTGGTCTATGCTGGTGTTCAGTGTCTATATGCCGGTAAACGCGCCTGATAACTTACCAGTGTTTACTGAATGCTTGGCCGAGGTAGTGGCGATTAGTGCGGAAAATAGGGATGTCGAAGCAATTTATGTTTTGGGTGATTTTAATGCGCACCCTAATGAGTTGTTTTGTAATGAGCTTCTGCATTTCTGTGTAACTCAAAACTGGTATTGTGTTGACTTAGACATGCTGGGAGCTGACTCGGGTTCACATACATACACAAGTGAAGCACATGGTTGTAGTAGGTGGCTGGACCACTGCATTGTCACAGAGGCAGCGCGTAAGACAGTGCGTAATATAAAGATAAACTGTGACGTGTATTGGTCTGACCACCTGCCAATTATTATTGAGTGTGACATGGATAAGATCCACATTAAATGTAATCCTGTTAAACAACTTCATGAGGGCGTAATATGGGGCGAGAGAAACGCCGACCAAGTGAATTTATACCACTCGATCTGCCATGATAAGCTCAAGCTGCTTGATTTCCCGGCTGTGTTCGAGTCTTGTGCGGATAAAGTATGTAACGACCCTAAGCATAAAGTT